>JAAAKG020165180.1:0-28486 GCA_010014905.2 Druon quercuslanigerum
CCATCAATGAGATTGAAGTATCTAATTCAACATAACAGTTGTGCAGTTTTTTTATATTGTTTAAACATTCGTGGACAAACGCCATCTTGATCAATTAAAGAAACGTCATCCTAGCGATACAAATGAAAAACAATTAGCTTCATTAAATAAAACAGAAAAACCTATTGTAAGACGGTCGCCAAGAGTGTAGTGTATATACAGTATGCTTGGGTCATGTGTGTGAGCCAGCGCAGTTGCTCTTACTTGTGTGTGCACATAGGTATGTGTCCAAGTCAGTATGTATATCAAGTAGGTTAATAAATGGCTCCTGGCCAGTTAACCACTCACTTGTATTCTTCTTACTTCAAATACATTATGCATAGTATGCAAGTGACAGGTATAAAAAAAATTATGAACATTTTACGAATGCTATATTATGATTTTTGCTAAAAAAGTGTGAAAAATGTATTTTGGGAGTTATATAAGGTATAACTGGCACTTTATGCTTATTTACAAAATGTCATCTATTGAAATTCGTATCTTATTGACAGAGGGTCTAATACTCGGCTCGGTGCTGCCACCTATAATTAGTTTTGCATCATCAACCTCATTTTATGCGGAGTCTGAGGGCGTTGTGGTGGGAAGAGAGAAAGGAGCCTTTTATACTAGATACAATACACCGATAGCTGCGCGGTCCACCTCTAGAAATTTCGGTATGGGTATACCGAAATAAAAATTCTAGAGACGAGCTGCGTGGCTGTCGGTTGGACTGTTTAAATGTTCATGTTAAATGTTTTTGTTAGTTTGAGCGCGACTAGGGCGTGCGACTGTTGTTTCTCGCGCTTCGCAAAATTGCTCAAAACGCAACATTTTTCTTTTCTTGACATTTTCATATCGTGCGTTATTAAGCTTAAAATGTTAATTTTCGTGTGCTTTTTGGGATTTTGTAAATGGCATGATTCCGGTAATTGTTGTTTTTATGAAAAAAGTCATAAGGATAAATTTTTCGCCTGTTTGAACACTATGAACATCCTTATAGAGAATTTTTGAATTAAAAAACAAGTGCTACGAAGGCCAATCTAATAGATTAATTATTTCAAATGTTATCGTGCTTACAGAAAGATACATACATACATACATGCATACAGACATATACATTCGTAAAAACATGCTATTCGGATTCGGGGGTTTTAAAAACGTGGACATTTGACAAAAACGGAGAGGGTCAAATTTTACACAAATCTAATACCTTCTCTGATGAGAATGTACAAAACCCTTTAAATTTAAAAACTTGTGAGATAGTAATAACTGCATTGAAGCGCCGTTTTTATTGAGAGAAGTAAACGAAAAAATTATCCAGCCTTATATTTAGTAAGGGAAAAGTGTCCAGCTGGTGCAGTCAAAGATACAACGCGTCTGAGCGCATACCGATGCAGACGATCTTTCACTGCAATCAGCTGGCATTTTCCCCAACCAAATATAAAGCTGGATGTTTTTTTCGTTTAAGTTATTAACTTAACTATTAGTTTTTTAAAAGATTTTAATTAGTATTTAGAAAACTGAACTAAATATTTTAAAAAAAATGGAATCACTTAAGAAATTTAAGAAGTGAAAGAAGCTAAAATACAAAATCTTAGCCAAGGGACAACAAAAACACAAGTTATAAAAGAAAATATGGATTGACTACTTTAAAGGAATTTTCCGTAAGATTAACCCTGTCTTCAGCTTTTTTTAAATAAAATTTGTTAAGAATATTAATATTATGTAAATATCTCATTTCGGTGTGTCACAAGAGAAAGTTCTAAGAAGATAAATAAAAGAGGACTTAATTCTGCGTAAGTAAAAAAAAAGTTCCTACCTCCAGTCAGGGTTGGTCAGTTACGTGTAACTCGGGAGTTTGTGACGTATTATACGTTTTCGACGTAATACACGTCGAAAACCGTAGAAAACCCAGTAAGATCTGTTTCCAAGATGGCCGACTTGTGAAATCACCCACGTGACACGTGATGTACGTTACATAACATCACCTTTTAAATTTTATTATTCATTTAATTATTAACAAATGGGATTATTAATAAGTATTTAAAAACAAAACATAATTATGCCTGGGAAGCGAAAAAATACTCAACAGTATAGTACAATTCCATGGAAGGATCTATTTTTTGAGCGGATGAAAGAAGAAGAGAAAACGGTGGAATAATGTTTGTTTTGCAATAAGAATTTGAAAAATATGAGTTTAAAGGGATTGGAAAGCCACAGGTATGTACATAATGATTAATTCTTTCGATAATTATTATTATTGATCACATCGAATGTTTTTATTATTATGTATGTACCTCGATCCAACCCCTCACATTTTTATTAAAAGTTAATTAATTTGTAAATGTTGACATGAATCAAATAAAACAAATGACACATAACGTAACCAGAATTTAAATACCTACTTTTTTCGTCATAGCAACATTTGTTTAAATTTATAATTTTGTACAAAAATTCATGGTTTAATATTTAAAAAAGGTATTTATTTTTAAAATAGTTCAGATATAATGGTAGATATAATATCACAATGAATTGAAGGTTAGGTTAAGATATTGACAGAAGCGGCGCATGCGCTACGCTGTTTCTGTTTAGACGTAATTTACGTCAATTCGCGTAGAAAACTAGGGACGTAATATACGTAGTAATATACGCGTAGAAACGTTCCCAACCCTGCCTCCAATAGGCCACTAGTAATGATCTTGTAAACTAATAGTGATCAATAATTTATTTAATTACCAAATTAATAATAATCAGCTACATTTAAATAATAAATAAATAATTTTTTTAATAAATAAATTTGCATCACCCATCAAATGTGCATTTTTTGGCATTTTTTAATTAAATATCTATAAATTATTATTATAGATTAAGAATAAATACTTCATCATTTTTAATAAATAAATAAATATTTGAATAAAAAAATAAAATCCCATCAACCATAGAGTCTGCCGTTTTTAAACCTTTTTTACTGCAAATTCTGTTAGGGGCTATATTTTGATTTCTTATTCTCCTAAATTTTTTTTTAGTATATTCTTTTTGCGAAAATATACTTTGTGTTCAATATCATATTTTTCTCGGATAAACACTTTAGCTGATATTGGCCACAAACAATGCTTCCTTTTTTTAACTTATAAGAAAAATGAAGTATTCTTTTTTACGCCTGGCAAAATTTATAATTTATAAACGCAATTTTCAATTTTCGTTTGTACATACTCGGTTGCTCGGCTAGAGATAAATAAAAAATCCGGGTCATCCCCAGGAATTTAAATTTTTAAATTTTTCTTTTTGCTGACGTTCGAGCATTGTTTGAACTATTTTTACATTGCATATTTTCGTTTGTTACCTCTTGCTTGCCCGACTAAAGAAAAATTAAAATTTTGCGCCATGCTGAGGTACGAAATCAAACGTTAGCATAAAGAAAAATTTAAAAATTTCAAATTTCAGGAGGATGGCATGAAATGTTAATTTTTCCCTTTCCAGGCATTAGCCGGACACCCAAGAGGGTACATACGAAAATATTTATTGTACAAATATTACAAATGTGTACAAACTTTAGCAAAAAGAAAAATTTTAATTTTGGGGGGATGACGCGAAATTTTTATTATCCAACAACAGGCTACAAACGAAAATATTGAACGTATGGACCAAGAAAATTTAAGAAATTCGAGTGTGGGCGGATGGCACGAACTTTTTATATTCTAACTGGCCGGGCAACCAAAAGGGTACAAACGAAAATATTAAATATACAATTAGTATAAGTGACATACAAGTGTATGAAAAGATTAAATTTGGGGAATTTCAATTTCAAGGGATGCGTGAAGCTAGCCCTCCTTCCGAAATTAATTTTACCCCTTAATTTCGCACCCAAGTGGATACAAACGAAAATTTTAAATGTATAAGCAGTAAAAACGTATGCAAACAGAAAATTTCAGAAATTTGAATTTCGGGGGAATTGCACGCAATTTTGATGTTCCCCTAACCGGACAACCAAGCGGGTACAAATGAAAATATTAAATGTACAAACTGTACAAACGTATGAAAAAAGAAAATTTCAGAAATTTAAATTTCAGGGGGATTGCACGGAGTTTTGATTTTTCCCTAGCCGGGCAACCAAGAGGATACAAATGAAAATATTAAGTGCACAAACAATACAAACGTATGCAAAATGAAAATTTGAGTAATTTGAATTTCGAAGGGATTGCACAAAATGTTTATTTTCCTCTAGCGGAGCAACTAAGAAGGTGCAAACGAAAATATAAAATGTACAAACAGTACAAACCTATGCAAGAAGAAGATTTGAGAAATTTTAATTTCGGGGGATGTGTGAAGTTAGCCCCCCGAAATAAATTTCGCCCATAATTTCGTAACCAGGAGGATACAAACGAAAATATTGGATGTACAGACAATACAAAGGACGTACAAATGACGTACAAACGTATGTAAAAAGAGAATTTAAAAAATGTGAAATTCGGTCGGCCATCTTCACGGGGGTCGTTCATCCTTCATTTTTTAGCATGCCCAAATCATCTTAACAAATTTCTTTCACATTTTTCAATTAGTATCTCCTCTATACCAAATTAATTGAGGATTATCAAATTACATCTGCGAACACTGACCCACGCAATCTCACAGTCCCGAGAGCCACAACTTTTTCACCGAGGAGGGCCATTCTTAGACACTTGTTTATAAATATAATAAATAACCATTAGTGCAATATGTTTCCGTGCAACTTTCTAAAATGTGCCAAAATTTAAACCAGCCACTAAAATATCAAATATTTAAATATCTGTCATCAAGCTATAATGAATTTAGATATTTCAGAATAAATTTGTTTTTAATTGATTTTTTTTACGTAATGGTGATTTACTCGTAAAAAAATTGTATTCATAAATATTCCACATTCAACATTTTTACCAAAGGACGTTATTTGAAATTCATTACCCACCAGAAACATTTTCATCGAAGGTTGGTCAAATATTTGGATTGTAGTTATTAGGATTTTGCTTATCTGTGTGGGCATAAATTAAAATATTCATGGACTTTTTATGCTTGCTGTGAAAGAGTGACCGTCACACAAGCATTGATTTTTCTTCATTTAGAAAAATCAGCCCATAGTTTTCGTCGCCCGTCTGGCGTAGAGGCGATAATTTAATTTTAATGCTCACTGCTGGACGGTACCGATATCGAGGAAATCGATCGAAATTCGTTACGTGTAGCAATATAATGAAAAGTAGTGGTAAGGACATCGGAAAACTTTATTTGTAGCAGTTTTCCCAGCTCGGTGGTGATTCTCGAAGCGTGTGGAGGAATACTTTCGGAAACATCGCTCTTTGGAACCTTTGTCGCCAAAGCTACATTTTAAATCTAAGATTGTAAATTATATAGTACTGATATTGGAAGCCAAAAAGTTAATTTATTAGCCACTTTCTTTTAGATGCGGATCCACAGAAGGGAGCAAAGACGTTCTGGGTCGAAAAATTGTATACACATAAAGAAAAATAACTAATTAAGTTAATTAATTGATATGTTTATCATGTGCTCGAGTAGCTTTTAAATTTCTTGTCACTCATCGTTTATTAAAAGCTTTTCTTTGCCACAAAAATTAAAATATTAGAACTTTTATACCTGAAGCAACATTCAATTAGAATTTTGAATTATCTTGAAGTTCTACGCAAGAAGGAGTTAATAAAAGATGATCCTACAAAATCTGTTAATATAAAAAATCAGAAAAATTATTTTCCCTTGTGCTTTTCCTCATACAATTTCCAACTCAAAATAATTTCGACGTTTCTAGACGATTATACTTATTTGGTTCATCAAGCTATAACAAACAATCATCTAAATTTTTTAATGATCAAGATATTCTAAATTTCAAAATTTTAAGTCTGGAAAAGGAGAAAATGAAAAATTGAAAGGCACAATCTATCGGATAATGATAATGATTAGAGATTTTGATCTTTGTAACCCTTTACTTATAAAAACATTTTTTTGCATATAAAGTATTTGGCTTTAAAATAAAACTTTTGTTCAACCTCAAAAAGAAATCTCGTTCGTAATCATAAAACTGAAAAAAAATTACATAAAGAAACAGGGCACTTGGAATAATAGATATTTTTCTCTGGCCGATGACAGGTAGAACCCCAAGAAAATAAGACTGAAATAAAAGCTCGTTCTCTCGTATTACTTTTAAATCATTTTGGATGTCTTAAGACTTTTGTAATCCACTGAAATCTTTTAATATTCCTTGAAATTTTACGAAAGCTTTAAAAAAGTTTGGAAACGCCATTAAGTTCCGTAAAAATTTTGGAATTTGAACAAATATATTGCAGTATTTCGAAATACCTTAAAGTCCCTTAAAATCTCCTAAAAGCCTTTTAAAATCGCGGTTAATCTAATAAAATCTTGTTCACAATGAGAAAACATCGTATATAGTCTAAATATTTAACACACCATAAAGAAATTTTTACGTCAGAAACAGAGGTAAATCACAAATCCTTACTATAGGGAAAAGGAGTGCCAAAGTGTCAAAAATTTAAACAATATCAACATAAAATATTCTAATTTCTGTCTTTTAAATTGTATCAATATATAAAATTGAAAACAATGTGATAATTTTAAATATTTTCTTTCAAGAGTTCAAAATTAGTTAATATATTTTTTCAAACACGTTCAAAATTGAATATTTTCAGGTTTTGAATCGGTCATATTTTCTATTCAAAATCGAGAGAATAAGAAAGTTTTTCAATTGAAACATTTAAAATTTCTCAATTTTTGTAAAAGTTCATAAATTAACATTGGAGCCGTTTTTAAGGAAAGTAAAGTACCTTAATTTAGCCTTGGGTCTGACGAATCGATTTGCATGAGAATATTTAAAATTATCTTGAGAATTAGAAATCCCATTTTTTATTCATTCTTATGCAGTATTTAATTATTATAAAATCTGAAAAGCTTTATAAATGCAATAGTTTTTTTATGTTTTAGCCATTCTAAATAGTTTAAATTATGGAGTTTAAATTTACATGCTCACTAAGGAACTTCATGTTGCTAGATGAATAATCTGACTTTCGTTTCATGTACTCTGTCTAATTAAACATGATTTTTTAAAGTTGAGTGAGTTTAGAGAGCTTTTTAGATAAAATATAAACAAACCGTGACCACCAGAAATAAATTTATGTACAATATTACCGTATGCTTAATGAAATCATGTTTAATGAAAATTCTTAGCATTGTTTATTTATAATTAGCAAGACAACTATACCTGTTGTATTTATTTACTGCACAATAGTGTTATACTAAATGAACAGACAGAGAGGAAAAATAAATAAATAAAATAATATTATATAACATAATCAAGATAAAATATCCAGTGTATAAAAAGTAGACAGCAGTGCATCTTCTTCAATCTACGCGGAGTTTTTTTTTCTTCATTCTCAAATAAAGTCTAAACGAAACATTTTTCTTAGCTTTCGGCTGAATACTTTTAAATATAAATTTCTATATAATCGTCGCAACTTATCAGCATGATTGTACAATTTTTTCATAGCGAAAGAGATTGAAGCTAGAAGAATTAAGTTAAAAATTTAGAAGTCACCTCCTTTGTAGAAAAATAATATTCAAATTCAAATTACTGTTAAATGTGCTTTAAGTGTTATTTAAAATTTAATAAGAATATAACAATTTGTGCTAGCAGGGTGTCCGTAGGTCAAGACAATTTAGGGAAATGTAAGGAAGTAAAAACAAAATTTGCAAAGGTCAGAGAACTCCTATAGGAGAAACTTGAAATAACTGTCAAGAATAATAAATTTAAACATTTTAATTTTCAATTTAAAAAATTTTTTATTTCTTTTATTAAAGATTTCTATATTGAAAAATTGAGAAGATAAGGATTCCTGAAATTTGAATACTATTGATCAGGGTATATTCAAACTTGGTCGTGGAAAAATTAGAGTATCTTTAAAATAAAGTTTTACAGCCACCCTGATATGGCAATTTTGTCAGTAATTTAATTTCTTTTTTTCTATTTTCATTTTTTGCAATTTTGTTTTTAAAAACATTTTATTTAATAAATTAAACATTTAAAAATTGTTTAAAGATCCAAATTCGACTATTTAGGCAAAAAATTAAACTTTTGTTAAAAATTCATAATTTGACGCTGAAAATTCGACTGAAATATTTCTTGGTTGAAAGTTTAACTTCTTTTTTAAAAACTATTCTTTTTCGTTCAACTAGTCTTTTTGAATAAAATATCTATTATAAAATTATGGATTCAAAATTCACCTTTTTATAAAAATCAAATTAAAGTACTTGGTTAAATTTTGAATAACTTTGTTAAGAAAAAATCATTTTTTTGTGAAAGATTTATAATTTTATTTGAAAATTCATCTCTTTGGTTGCAAGTTCCTTTTTTGTTGTTTAAAATTAATTTTCTAATCGAAAATTAAACTATTATAGTTGAAGATTTAAAATTTAGTTCGAATTTTATCTCTTTGGTTACAACTTTAACCATGTTGATGAAAATTCGTTTTTGTTTGGTTGGATATTGATCTTTCTGATTTGAAAATTCGTCTTTTTGGCATCTTTTTTGTTGAAAAATGCTTCTGTTAGGTTGAAACTTAACTCTTCTGTTGAAAATTCATATTTTCGGGCCTAAATTTCAACTATTCTACGGACAAAATACAGTTGGTAATCCATCTTTTAGTTAAAATTTTATCCTTTTAGTTAAAAATGGTCTTTTTCTCTTTTAAATACATCTTTTTCGTAAAAATTTTATCTGTTTAGGTTATAATATCAACTGTTACATTTCTGGTTGAGTATTTTTTTTTTTTTGACAACCTCACTTCATCCTGGACTGCTTTTACTTGGTATTAATTAGAAAGATATTAACCTGTTGAAGAGAACAAAGAAAATGAAGAATATTATGGATTTAAAAACCAACCGCTAAATTGGCTTTGATATGATTGAAAGATAAAATGCCTTAAAGTGTTACTCTGCTTCGATCCAAGATTTTCTTGAATGAAAAATTGTGTGATTTTTATGAACGACAATGAAATCGAAAATACGCACATAAATTCACAATCTCTCGGATAATATATTCATGAAATGGCTTCTTCGATAATTTGAATTTAATTTTTCTAGAGCGCTTTTCATATTCGAAAAATATTTTATAAATCAATTCATGTTAATGAAAGGTGAAATTTATACGACTACTTCTGTAACTCGTTAGAGTTTATGTTCCAGTTTATAATTAGTTCGTTTCCGTTTTTGGCAAATACTGCAACAAATTTATAACATTCTCAGTATTTATGGATTATTTCAATGCGCGTCAATATCAAAATGATTATTTTTAGTACTTTAAAGTTCAATTTTTAATAGGTGCATTTTGTAATTCAAGCTGAAATTAAAGAGATGATTCAATATGCAAAATTGTTTTGGAGATTTCTTATAACAGGAAAAAATTTTGTTAATCGAAAGTAGCTCCATAAATGAAAAAAATCACGGTTTTTTAAGCGCTTTAAAAATATATAGGGCGAGTTCATAAATTTTGTAAAATACTTTAAAATTTTATTGCACTTATTAATTAACTACAGAAGGTTGGTGTCTTCCGCAAAACCTTATTACGCTTACATTGGAGAAGGAACTTAGGTTGACGAAAGGCATGCTAAAAGTTTAAATGATTCTAAGGAAAGACAATTGTAAGAAATAAAACGACAATGCTAAATATTTTGTGGCTACTTGCAATAAAGAAAAAGGTCAGAAGTATACTATTAAAGATGTAGAGTTAAAAAACTAATTCGAGCTATAGTCAAAAGTAAATAGTGAACTAAATTTCGAATAAGAGAGCAAAACAGCATGTAAAGGGGTATAAATTTGTATCTCCCAGATTGTTATGAGTTAAAATAAATGTTAGAATCAAAAGTTTATTTGTTATAGCATGCTGCGCTTTCATTTATGGTGAAAACAGTAAAGTAAAAGATGCTTTCCGCAACACTTTAGATTATATTGTAGGTACTTACGTTTATAGGGAAAGAATCATTCTACTAGAAGATATGACTGAATAGGTTGGAGTGCAACCTGGAAGTACGAACAGAATGCGAGGTCATTTCGAAGTACCGAAAGCAAATTATAATAGGGGCCGATTGTTTAGCTTCTGCTTAAAAAAAGGGTTTGTCTATTGCAAATACTTGATTCAGGCATAAAATTATCCACTTGTACATTTGGCGCAGAACTGAAAACACTACTGTATGGGTAACTTTATTGTTGTCTATGAGTGAGTAAGAGGGCTGGTAAGTTGCATAAGGATTATGAGAGGTTCCAGATGTGGAGCGAATCATTACCACTTAGTTTCAAAAATGAAACTAGATCAAGTATGTAGGATAGAGAGAATTTAAAAGTCGAAGCAGACGCGAATCAAGATAGAGTATTTGCAGAAAATGGAAGTGATAATAAAATTACAGAATAAGATATATGAACGCCTAAATAGGAAAATTTCAGAAAAGCTAATACGAGATTAAGATATACAGGACGCAGGACAATGTTTCTGGAAATTATTATTCGGAGTGTAACTCAAGTGTGTGGTACTGCAATTGTAAAAAGAATAACTGGTATTGTTTGATGGAATAATAAGATTCGCGTGGCCGTTAACGAATAGAAGCAAGCCTATATAAGACAATTGAATATTACAGGTCTTGGCAAAATTTAGTTAACAGGGGTGGCATGCACCTACAAAATAGAGTTTTCTAGCCTATTAGGATGGTGACTAAATAGGTAAAATCTCCGCACTAGACTTTCCCTCCACTACTTTCCCTAAATTGGCCTATTTCTTCTCTTCTTTTTGGCTTCCCTTAACATTAACACACCCTTTCCTTTCCCAACTTTTTGCTTTCCTACATTCCTTTCTCCTCAATTCCTCAACTTAAATTTCCCTTTGTCTACTTCTCTTCTCACTATACGTCCTCATTTTGAATCATTGAACCTACTTTCCTGTTTCTAATTTCTCCTCATTCCCCCTGCTTGATCATAATGCGTTTCCCCTCATAACCCCTGCTACCCGCCCATCAGTTTCCCCACCGCCACCCCATCCCATAATTTAGTCTTACCTTCTATCTTCGGAAAAAAGTACGCGGACAAATGGAAGGACGGACAACCGACCGAAACTGTAAGAGTTTTTGCCCAAAACTAAAGAACCCCAAACATTAAGGGTAAGTCAGAAAATCCTGGAAGGGGGGTCTCGCTGATTTCTACAACCCGTATATCCGCGTCTGCTGTATTTTATATCTATTTCTTGTACAGACTTCTTTGGAAATTTTGTTTACTATTGTGTATCAAGGTAAAGTAAATGGCAGCGTGCCCAGAGGAAGGCCGCGGAAAAAATGGTTAGAATGTGTGAATGAGACCCCAGTTAGAAGGCATATAAGAAGCAATCTAAACACGAGAGCCTGCATGAAAATATGCATGGACTTTAAAGAAACTAGAGAAGTATGCCAGGACAGAAAAGTATGGCGAAAAATAGTTAATAAGAAGAGTGTCAGTAGATTGAATGACGCCTGAAACAAAATATCTTGGATACTAATGGACCCAAGTGGTCAACCTCGCATGACTACTTCATGACGAACTTTACTTGAAGTGATTGCTAGAGATATTGATCAGCAATCTGGGTTCGTAGCAGTGTTGCGGACTGAACGTGTTATTTAAATAAATAACACGAGAATTTTAGATCAATCTAAAAATTTTATCACCCCTTCCTCACACTACTTCCTTCCTCACCGAGTGAGTCACGCCTACCCCGAAAGGAAAACGGCTTAATGTTGTAATAAAACCTCGAATTTCAAGGATTCGGTACAAATTTTCAATCTCATCACGTAACGTTACACCGTCATAGGTTGAGATATTCTATCGGCTTCCTACGAGCATTTATGCCGATATCGTGGTCACGTGCATACTCTAAATATGTGGGGTATCAAAATGTTAACTGCATATGCCATCATGACGATATTGCGCCATGAAAAAATAAAAGACCGCATTCAATAATACTCGTTAACATATGTGATTTAACAGAAAGATAAAAATGATCGGATATTACATGCACGATTTTTAATATCTACAATCGACGATGCAAATATTTTTTATAAACTATTCATAATGTCAACTACAATACTGAGGACTCAAATACTACTTGAAATTTAGAAAAAAATTAATTTAAATTAATACATACTGAATGAATGAAAATGAACACACAAAATCAGTTACAAAGATTTTTGGTATAGTTTTTTCCTACAATTTTCTTTAAACAAAAGTTTTATTAAATTCATGATCCAATTTTATTTAATCTTCCAAAAAATAAAATTCACTACAACAAAAGGCTTTTTTGACTGCATATTAAATAATAACATTTTAATAGTTTTCTTTAATGCAGTGTTTTGACATAACAGTAATAAAAATTAGCGTAGGTTATTGCACGCTACTTTACAAAAAAATTACTATTTATACTACATTATAAGCACTGATAACCAATCAGAAGACATAGTTTCATTATGTCCTAGTACAGTATATGGTTTTATTATATTATGTATATTGTACCGTTTTATGTGAATTGTATAGTATATTGCATATTATATTATGTAGCACTAGTATATTGCACTAAAAAACATTCACTTGAAAATCGGCAGAGAATGAAAAAGCATATTTTTTATTTAAAAATAATAATATTGTATAAACTTCCTGTTTACAAAAAAAAACTTCCCATCAGGATAGACATTTTCTGTTTTGTATTTTTTTAAGTAAAAAGTATATTACATTCAAAAACTTACAAAATTATTTATATTATTCGTATATGTCTCAATCCTATATTTTGTTGCACTTTTTTATTAAAATAGAAAAATATGTTTAGAAAGCTTAGGTAATATATGCAAATACATAAAGATAACCAAATCGATACATGTGTATTTCCAACGTGAGAAAAAAATCCACGAAGTTACGGATATTTTAATGTTGACGTCTATCTACAACAAAATAATCCATTTTTTTAAAATCCATAGCTTTTGACCTAGTTCAAATATTTGTATTTCCTTATTGGATGTTAACAACTTGTACTATTTTTTTCGAAAACCATCGAAACTTTTGAAAATTTTTACATTAACAAATTAGTTACGAGTTGATTGAAAATCTAAGAACTCGATTTCTACAAAAAAAAAACGAAAATTACATTTTGGACAATTTTTTGCAATTGGCCTTCTATTCGAAGAACATTCTGTGAGTTTTCTGCCGGCTATCCCATTTTTGTTGCCCTAAGATCTTTTGCTCATAATATCAAATTTTTGCATTTTCCCTGTAAGGACGAAAGATACGAATACATCTTGAGATAAAAGTTTTCAATATATTACTGGTAAAATATTTGCTTCAGTAGTAAAAATTTTTTTAAACTAGTTCTATTTCAAGCAAAGGAAATTCTGTTGTTTAGAAATAATAAGGGTGTGAAATAAAAAATGTTTACAGATCATTAAGGTAAAATTATTTATTATTTTTTTTATTATTAAAAAAAAAACTATCTGCAAGTTTTGACAATTCTAAATAACGTATTACAAATTCAATAAGAAGAAAGTGACTCCAAGGTAACAAATTACTGTTTTCCCTAATAACAACGGGAACGCGTTACCTTTTGAAAAATGTAATGGTTACAGTAAAAATTACAAATTATGAAGAAGTAAATGTAATTTTAAAACCTTACTTTTCACTGGTAACGTATCAAACACTGGCTATAACTAAGTCTTTCCTAGAAGCCTGATCGTTAAGAAAAGATTTCTTCTTATCGTGGTAAAAATGCGGTAAAAAGTAATCTAATAGCAGTCTCACGTTGGCGCCAACGAGATAGCAATCTGGAGAGGTATCTGACAAAGTACAATTTCCTTACACCAAAAAATTCAAGAATTCTTAATCGAATTCACTAAATACACATTCCATTTTTAAAATGATAAATTTGTTTAATGGTTAAATAAAATAATTAAAATTATACCAGAACTTGACAACTTAAATGCAATTAGGGGCCGCTAATGAAAAGTAGATACGTTCCACTGCCCCTTTACTCATTTTTGTTGCTTGAATACAAACTGAATTCATAGAAGGCAATAAAGATAATCCAATTATTATTTTGAACTCAAATATTTTTAGAGGAGAAGTCGACTATTATATTTTTGGTTGAAGATTCAAATATTTTGTTTGAAAATCATTTATATTAGTTGAAAATTAATTTTCATAACTGAAAATTGAATCATTTCATTAAATTTTTATTTAAAATGCAACAAATTGGTTTAAAGTTAAATTAATTTCCTTAAAAAGGTATTTAATCGCTTCCAGATTTATATAATTGCTTAAAAATTCAGCTATTTAGTTTGAGAATTAGTCCTTTTTTGGTTGAAAATTAATTTTTTCAAATACAAATTCCCCCATTCAATTACTCCTTACAAACTGATTGCTTTTAGTTAAAGATCCATCTTTTTGGTAGAAAGTTTACCAATTTTCTCTAAAATTTGTTTTTTTATTAAAAATGAATGTTTTAATTCCCAAAATTACCAATTTCATTTTTTGTTAAAAAGGTATAGTCCTTAGTTCAAAATTCTACAATTTGGCCTAAAAATGCAACTGCTTTGTTAACGCTTCATCTTTTTGGGTTGCAGATTCTATTCATATCACAGAATATTCATCTATTAGTTTGTACGTTTACAACATGTTTCAAAAACTAATTTTTTTCTAGAGAAAATTTATTTTTTTTGTTAAAGGTGCAACTGTTTGGTTAAAAATCAAAATGTTTTAGATAATGGTTTAACTATTTTTTTGAAATAGTTTTTGACTGAAATATCAACTATTAGATTTTATATTAAGAATTTATCTTTTTATTTAAAAAGTCAAGTATTTTACTAAAAGTGGAACGATGCTAACAATTTAATTTTTTATTGATGAGTTTGTGAAAGCAACAATCCTTTTAAGTAATAAATATCAAAGTGATAATATTGAAATAGCTTCAAAAGCAAATAGGTTTTCCCTGCTCTGGTGGCTGCAAAAAAATGCAAAACAGCGTATAGATTTGAAAAATAGTTCTAAAAAATCCAGATGCAAAAAAAACTCAAAAAAAGTGCCAGACACGCGAGAAGAAACATCAGAAGAAAAAAGGTAAGAAATATAAAAATCTTTTGCATTCAGTTTTTTATGTACCACGAAAAAAACTTTATATAGATAACTTAAGTTCTGAAGAAAACGATGTTGCTTTCACGTATATCATCGAAAAATTAACTTTTATTGTGAATATCGATTAAAAATAAAGTAAAGACATCAAATATTTTCAAGACATCATGGCCAAAAAATTAACATAATTTTTATTTATTGTTTTATAAAGGTTGACTGTACGTTAATAAAACGAAAAAAATAAATAGGTTAATTGGACCATTTGTTCGAGGTTGAAATTCTTTCGCGCACGAATCGCGCATTCTAAATTGAAAGCCCTGCGACGTAAACTATTTCATTTTGAATTGAAGAATCAAGAAATTGAATGACTTTAGATTAACAATTAGGTAGATACGGCAATGTAAAACTCTTAGAAATTAAATATTTTAAGATAAGATCACTTCAACTTTAGATAAATTAAAAATTAATACATATATAATTAAATAATTACAAGTTGAAAAAATAATGAATTTGAGCAACTATAAATTCAAAGCGATCAAGATTTGACAATTTAATATTGACAACTAAATTGAATCATTAAAAGTCAAAACTTCTGAAATTCTAAAATTGTAAATTTTTATTACAAAACGAAATTAGAGTTTGACATCAAAGCCAATTAGGCTAATTTTTGTGAAATCAAAAAATAAATTGAATTATACTAAACAAACTCTCAAACAAAGTCATAATTTTAAATGGGAAACATTAAAACTGAAAAAAATTCTACTCTAGAACCTTGAAACTGAAACGAATGCGAACTTCAATTCATACTGTAAGAATTTACAGTTACCAAAAATTGTGATATTAAAACTTTTTTATAATCAAACCCTTTAAAATTTTAGTTATTTCAAGTAAATTTAAATTACTTGAAAGATAATAATTTTTAAATTGTTAAATGAAGTTTTCCAAATTCAACCAATTCAATTTTAGTTGCAAAATTAAAAATATGAAAAAAAATTAAATTGAACGTTCAACATGTAATTTCAAAACTCTAAAATTATTTTAACACTTTAGAATTATCGGAATGGTGCATTTATTCCTGTGTCAATTATTGACATTCATTATTGAAGTTTTTTAATTTAAAATGATTTATTAGCTTAAATCTTCAACTAAAATTTGAGAAATTTAAAGATATTACTCTAAAAATTAAAATTAATAATAAACAACTAGATTGCTGCAGTGTGATTCTATTTTTTTGAATTGTACAATTTCAAGCTTTGCAGTTCGAAATTGCATTATATTTACATATAAAATTATCCAGTACAAAACTGATTATCAAGGGTTTAATTATAAAATTTTTGAATATTTATTAGCAAAATGGTTTTGTCATTTTAAATAATTATTTGAATTTAAAACTAAAATATTGTAGAATTTTAAATATAAAATCTCTGAGAATAAATCTTAACATTGGTTGAAGAAAAAACCTAATTTTTAATGCCTCAGATTAAATTGTTTTAGAATAGCGCATTCAAAGCCATAGTTTTGGATTAAAATTATAGAAATTTTAAATATGATAAATATATTATTATTGAGCATCATATCATGTATTATTAAGTGACATTCAAAACGAGAAACATTGTGAATCTTTAAATTTTAATTATTATACAAACTTTGAAAATTATATGCTTAATAATTAGGAATTTAAAAAAAATACAAAACGCACGAATTATAAATGTCGGTTTTCTCCAGATGCAAGTTTCTCCCGATATTTATTTTTTATTATGTTTTTTTTATTGTAGCTTTGGGTTCATGTTTAAAACAGGTAAAGATTTAAATAAAAAAAATTTATAGGAAAAAAGGACTAATAATTCATCAGCAAAACAAGTTAAAAAGTGCACTAAAAGAATATTATTTGACGGCAAATTGATAAAAATTAGGTGAAATGAGGACATTGTGAAATTTAGTATAATATTTAGCATCTTCATTTCAAAAAATAGGAACTTTCATTTTAAGTTGCAAAAAACCTAAGAGTTGTTGACGAATGAAAAAACAAAAAAAAATTCGTATCGTCATTCATCCAATAAATGATATTTATTTTTTTCAAGGCTTGATAAGAAATTGTTTGTTAAATGATTATAACAGAAAGGCAGAATATTTATTTATATTTATTTATATCTATTTTACACCCCAAATGGAAGATTTGGAAATTAGTGCTAATATGAGCGCTAAAGTAGGTGCAAAAATCGTTTTGGAATGTCCTCTACTTTAAAACCTTTGCCCCTAAAAATATTAACGTGAAAATTGTCAAACTGGGGCCTATATTTCGACTCAGGAATTATTATGGTTTTCGTTCAAAAACACTATTTTTTATCAGAAGCGTTAGTGTAACCTAGACTTCTTCATAAGTTGTTCGTCTTCCTTGCAATCTAACGACTTTAAATAAAAAATTTATTCATAATATCAATTTTTTGTTTGAAACGCGAGGGTGGTTTAGTGTTGTCCTAAAATTCTGTATTTTTAATATCTGACGATTTTATTCAAAACTGTTAATTTTCTGGTGAATCATGCTTCAACGGGGCCAATGAGCGTGAATTTTTGAAAGAACTGTTGCCTTGGAACTCTAATAATGTTGCAAGGAATCTTTATTAGGATCGTAGAGATGGTAGCCACCGATCAGTGGAGATATCTTTTCACCCACCTTGAAAATAGAAATCAACAATATCGATCCAAGTTAACTCTTTAAGTAACAGAAATTCTAAATGTCTTTTTAGTCTAGATGGAGCTATAATTTAAAAAATTTGTTAATACAATTTTTTATAAAAAAATATCTTCTTTATCGCTATGCTAGGAATCGAACTTTAGAACTTCCGAATGTCGGTCGCGTGCTTTTCCCCTACTAGAAAGATTGAAAGAAGAATCCTTTGTCAGAAATACACAAATGGAGCGATGGACAAGATCTTTCTTCAGAAAAAATGTAATTTACATAATTTGAATTCATAGTTCATGGTGTTGATTTCCATTTTTAAGGAGGGTGAAAAGAGGGGTCGGTGGTAACCATCTCTCTGATAATACATATCCCTCGTTAAATTGACTTGTAAATAATACTTAACACCTTGAAACAAATTCTCACTGTTTCTGAAAATAGATTCTTTTTTCGGTCTCTCTAGTAGCTTAAGGGAAATACACCCGAACGTCATTTCGAAGTTCTGTGGTTCGATTCCCAGCGGACCGATGCAGAAGATCATTTTCAAAAAAAATTAATTTGCAAAATCTAGTACTGTTTTGTTAAGGGTACCCAATTTCAGTTTGAAAAGCTCGTATTCCCGGGAACTGTTCAAGATGGTTAATCTTGATGATGTTTTTTTTTTGAGAATGCAAAATTACGAGAATTCATATAAATGTACGGAAAATTGCGAGCACTTATAAAATTTAAACCCCTATGAAATTAATGGAAATGTAACATTTCGGGAAAAATTGTCGTGAACTTTTGAAAGATACACAAGTCTTCTCATCTATTACTAATATGCTGGAGGCTGATGATGTTATAACTGGACTCTCCACCTTTCGACGACTGAAGTTTGTTCAAGTATAATATTTGTACTTTAGTGTTTTGTTTTAGGCCTTTATAAAATTAATTTAAATAGAAAATCTTTAGAAAAGATAGGGGGAGGGGGGCTTATTTGTGACTTCATCCTAAGCTGGTTTCATGATTTGTGTTATGACGTGTGGTGATGTGTGACGAAGAAGATGACGAGTGCAAAAAGTGTTAAAATGAGCGTGATATATTTTTTTAAATACCCCCTTATTTTAAATTTTTTAAAGAAAATGATCGATTTATCATCTTATTTGAAAAGTCAACAGAATGTATGTACTGAAGTGCAATGCAGTAGGAAAAATACTCTTTCAAGTTTCACATGTGAAAGTACTGCGATGTATGGGATTTATGTTTGTTGTTACGTGGTACCTATAATTTATTCACTGAAGTGGAACTTTTCCCGAGCTTTCGGACTTTTCGTTTGAACTTGCCAACTGGAAAGAAATGTTTTCCGGATGAGTCGGCAAGGCCACGTCTGTCGACGTGAAAATATTTCTTCAGAAACTTTCGCTTGCCATGTCAGTTTCAAAGTACCACTTTGCAAAATAAAAAGCAATTAAAAATTAATAATTTGCATCTGTAGCGAACAAATCAATAGAATTTATTTGCTTTTATTTATTTATTTAGAGTTATTATTTGATTTTGAAAATAAATCAAACATGCACGCGATGCATTGTTTTTTCTTACATAATTTTCAAATTCGAATATAAAATTAAAACTAATAAAAAGCATTAGTATCGTATAGTATCTGCTATCTAAAATAGTAGAGAATAAAAGCAATAACAATATTTTTCTTAAATTATGAAAATTGATATCTTTACTACCTAATTAATAAAAATTATTTTCTACAGACAATCAAAACATTGCATTTTCGTTAAAAATACCTATTTCCTATGAAAAACACATGAATAACATGACAAGAAATTGTTTTAGATTATATATCCTGTCTTCGACCTAATGTTTTTTTTGAACAAATGACTTCCAAGCTAAAATATTAATATATCTTAACATTGATAAAAAATAGTAAACCTTCTTTTAAATAAATACCCATTTCCGACAACAAGAGTGATAATCACCTAAAATTCTTTAAAAAATTTTTATCTTCTTGAAATGCAATGCTTTTTTATTCAAGGTACCGATTTTCAGTATCAAAGTCCAAAAGAACTTAAAATTGTTAAAGATTCGCACATTTTCTTTAAAATGTTGAACATATTCACAAAAAATTATAATTACCAGTTACCGAGAAAACGTATTAAAATAATCAAAAATTGTTGAAAGATTATAAATCTTGTCGTAATCGATTATAAATCCTCTTTTAAATCTAATTATTTTGAATGAAAACTTTAATTTGTAACAAAAGACATTAAAACATCGAAAATTGTACAAACTTATAAATTACATAATTGTAAAAAAAATTGTTTGAGATTATTTAATGTTGTTAGTATAAAAATTCCAATTTCAGTTAGAACACACCATTATAACCTAAAGTTGTTCAACTGTTTTAAGCATGCTGTGAAGTATAACCATTTTTTACTAAAAAAACTATTAAAAAACTTATTATCTGAGCTGAAATCTAATGATAACCGATTTCCTTTGAAAAGTGTTATTATAACCGAAAACTGTTGAAAAATTGGAAATTTCGTTCAACCTATAATGACTATTGTTTTAAAATAACTAATTTTTCATGTAAAACGTCAACGTTGCTTAAAACTGAAAAAAATTATGAATCTTCTTTAAAACCTAATTTTTTTTGTTTAAAAATACCTAATCTATCTAATACTTTTTTTTATTATAAATATAAATATTTCCCGAAGGAAAACGCTTACATAACATAACATAACATGCAAGTGTTCATGATTATAATTCTTCCTAAAAATTGAAATTTTTTCGTTCGAAATAACCGTTACCATAACCAGAAAGTGTTCAAAAATTGCGAATTTTATTTGAACTATGACGATTCTTTATTACAAATATCAATTTTTTGTTTGAAGCGCTAATGTAGAAGATTTATGATCTTTTCCATAATTTATTTATAATTTAAAAGTTTCAGTTCAAGCACGTAAAATTCTAAAAAATCTTAATGGTTATCAATGCGCATAATGTTTTGCATAATTTTTCTTATTAAGAATGTTTTAGATGTACCGTCATTAATTATTGCAACCGATTTTAGATAAAAAACCTAAATATTGTTTTTTTCTACAATTTTTATATTTTTTCAAATTAGGTAAAAGATTAAGTAGTTGTTTACTTGACCATAAATCTATAACATTCTTAAAGGGATTATTTATAAATTTAAATGAAAACATGTCAAATTTGAGATATTAGGCAACTTCAAAAATGAAATCCTAATCAGGTTTTTAACAACAATTATTGCACGAATTTCGAGATATATCGTTACACTAAGTTTCTTAAATAAGATTTCACAGAAATTGTTATTTATTCTTCGAAAATTTAACCGTGATCTAATTATTATCTGTCCATAATCAGGATTTAATGGGAGGTCTTCCACACAAGAAAGATGTGTAATCAACCGATAATTTAGTAATCCCGGACCAGCCGGTGCATCTGAATTTGTTTCCACGTCAATTAACCGCTAGTTTCAGTATTAGTCTCTAATTGAAGCGATCATTTCGTTTACGGACTTGGAAAATTAAAAAAAAAGTTAATTATACATCCTTTCTCAGTAATCGTATTTGCATTTTAAAGCAAGGAAAATTTAACTGGAAGATAAATACAAAAGGAATAATAAACTATAGGACACATATGCTTTGGAACAGGAAAAATTGATATTCCATAGCCACAGAGTGTACTTTGAGGAGTATATAAATTTATTCAAGTGGATTTTCGGAACCAGCTTCTGCTTTCGCCTTCAAAATTAACGAGATTTCCGAATATTTCGAAACCAGAAAAATTCGGAGCTTGTAGTTATTCGCTCGCGCAGGATTTAAAAAGCTTTACATGTTTGGATAGCAGTCAGTTAGTAAATATTTTTTAGAAGGATGAGTTCTGAATTAAAATTGAAAATTTTTTCCTATCTATTTTCTGATTCAGTATAATAAATTGTACGTTGTGTAATCTTATTTTGTGCGGAAATCATACACAAATTGCAATATTCTGAAATAATGAGAAGGAATTTATCAATTCGAATTTTCATTTGGAAAATATCGCATGTCAATTGCGTCGCATCGCCGGACTTGCCTTAATTAATTTTTCATTCTTGCAACAATTTTTCCAATACTGAACGCCAATTTGATTTCGCACTGCACATCAGTAATAATGACTCCATTAGGTCTCTTCGAGCCGCTGAGTAACTTTGTTACGCTCTAGTTAGCAGATGCACTGTCCAGGGTCACGTATTCGGGAATGCTTTTGCATGAGTATAATGGAATTATTATGGGTCATTTATCATGAGGATCTACCCAAAGGTAGAGTTAAAGGACTTAGGAGGGTGTGCTTTTGACACAAAGTCAGTACCTTATGGGCCATAAGTAATATATTGTTAAACAACTATTGAGTGTTCTCCACTAAAAACCAGTATCATACGCTAGAACTTCTAGGAAGTTTGCTAAATACTTATGCCAATCAATAGTAGCATCTTTTTGTGAAAAAATATTCTAAACAGTTTCTTTCAATTATAAAATATTAAATCAAGGGGCTAACTTTATTTTATATATGGTATGCAAAATAAATCTGACTAATTCCATTTCAGAGCAGGCAGTGAGGCCTATCCTAGAGTTTTAGAATCCCACAGTTTTATAAAAATAAATTGTTCGAATTTTCAGATAAGGATTAAAACACCTAGAAAGTTTCAACAATAAGTAACTCTTACTCTTTTGTAATAGCTAGGATTGTTTACGATAAACAATTAAAAATTATATTTAATCACATATAAGATAGCATTTATTTCTTTTACAAGCAGACGCTGTAAACAAAATATAATAAGATATAAAAAGGTGAGGCTTACGAGGAAATCTTCTTTATTTTTTTCATAAATTTTAGAAACATAAAAAGATGATTTTCAAGAAAATTAAACCTTTTTATATTTGTTCTCAATATTTTTAGAAAATATTCTCCTAATATGAAATTGGTATCCTATCAATTTTATTAAAGCTTGACCATTTTTAAAGCTTTTCATTGTTATAAGAAGAAATACAAAAATTTGATTTTTCAAAAATCATTTTCTATAGTGTTAAGCATTCGTTTACCAAAAATAAAAGTCATGCAATATGTAGTGAATATTTTCGACTATTCGTTTAAAAGAATACAAATTTTTACAAGTTTTGATAAATTGAATTTAAAAAATTTAAAAGAAGCTCTAAGAATTAGCAGATAAACTTTAAGTAATATTAACAAATAAAAAACTTTTTTTTTATTGACATGTGAAATGCGAGTTTCTTTACTTTTGCCACGAAATGATGTGTTCAATTACCAAATCATTTCGCAACCATTACCAAGAATTTTTTTGAAAAAATGCCTGATTTAAAAACTTCTATGAATTTCTTAAATATAGAGGCATTCCTCTCAATATCTCAAATCCGTCAAAGTCATTAGAAATCCCTGAAAATCCCTTGATATTTAATTTAATTTAATTTATTTTTTGAGATTTTCAGAAATCTCTTAGCATCTTTTAGAATCTCTTAAATATTATTGGTATTCTAGATGCCTCTTGATAATTATTCGGGGGTTTCTAATATTCTTTGAAAAACTTTAAATATTTCGAAATTTCGTTAAATTTGTTAAACCTTTGAATGATTAGACATCTTTTAAAATTACTTGACGTTAACTAAAATATATTGAAAATAATTGAATTATCTTTAATTGTTCTGAAATATCTGGAAACCTCTCTAATTTTTGTATAACTTTCGAAATATGATAAAATTTCTTATAATCTCATGAAATATTTAAATTTATTTTTAAATACATTGAATTCCAATTTTTTATCAACTTTTAAAATTTTTTTTATTTGTTATAATGATACAAAATTATTTGTAATCTTATTTTATTTCTTGTAATCTTTTATCTCTTGAAATTTGTTAGAATATCGTAAAATAACTAAAATCTTTCTAATTCTTAAAATCCTGCGCACTTGATAAAATTCGTTTTATCCTGTGAATTTCTTCGTAACCCCACAAAAATCGAGTGAAATCCCATATATACACTCATCATCGAAATCCTGTTTAAACCCGTGAGATCGAATAAAATCTGATAAAGCACCTTAAAATCTTTTAAATCCTTAAAAATTCACATTTTTAATTTCTCTTCAAATCCTACGAGCACCTCAAATATTGTAAAATTCTTTGAAATTCCTTGAAATTGTGCAAATGCGAAATCTTTGAAATCTTTTCAAATCTTACATGATTATTTGAAAATCTTTGGAAATTTTTGAAATCCTTCACATTTTTTTAATCTTTTTTAATTACGGTAAATTACCTTGCAAAAAATTTAAAATTCATTGTATTATCTTAAAATTTTCTTACAAATGTTGAAAATTTGGAAATCTGCGGGGATCAGATAAAATATCTTGAAATCTCTTAAAGTAGAAAAAACAATAGCATTAGTGAACAATTTGAAAAACAGCGGCATTAGTGTGATTTCTTCAAAATAGATGCATCCTTTAAAAAAAGTGTCGAAATGTGTCAAAAGTAATGTGATTTTGAGGCCTACCTCATGTTTATGTTTACACTCTTTTACTTTTTAAGTCGAATTAAAACGAGAAAGGAACAGATTTTATTTGGATCAAAGTTCCTTCAGGGCTTCTTCACTTTGAGGCATCTTTTGCCTTAAATGGATCTGCAACTTTGTGTCCGGTTTTCTTTCAAAAATGCTCCAGACTTGAAATGAAGAACAAAACGCTTTTTAAAAAACCACAGCACTTTTCAGACTTCATTCTCTCAAATTTATTGTAAGAGACCAAAGCCTCAAGAGACTCACGATTGGAATTCAATTAGACCAACATGCGAGTTTCTTAGTCGAATTGGAAGATTCCTTTTCGTTGGAGGATTCTGTGGAAAACTCTGGAAAAGCTCTTTTCTTCCGGGTAAGAAGCCATTTCACGTTCCTTGGTATACCCGTTACCCAAGTCACACAGACAAGAAGTATGTAACTGTGTAGGTTGCACAATTAGAAAAACTTCATCTAGGTGTTCTAAATGTGATTACTTTATTCCTAAAAGTAAGTCGGTGATCAAAACGTGTTCTGTGCTCACATGAAAATTATAAAGTCACCCATAGGAAGTCATTTATTTCTAATCTGAATCATTAAGCGTAAGTCAGGGAGTCGAGAGATTCTTAGAAAAACTATTCAAGGTATTTTCCAGCCTTTCTAGGTCAATTAATCAAGTTTTTTAAGGTTTCTCTTTTCTTTAATTAAGAAGTAAGATAACTTTTTGCTAAAAATGTAAAAAATTAGCTATTTCATATTTTGTTGGAAAAGAATTTCTAAACTTTTGCGCTTTATCAAACGCCTCAGTAATAGATGTTATTAAGAAACTATTGAAATTTCAGAATAATTAAAAATGCTACTTTAAACGTTCTTCTAAAACTCGATAATATTTTTTGAATTGTCACTTAGCCCCATCTGATCATGTCAAATTTCAAAATAAACTTCGTAAGTCATTCATAAATTTTAGGCAATTAATTTCAAAATCTTTAAAAATCTTCAAAAACCGTTTAAAGTCTCTTAAAATAGTTTGAAATATTTAGAATCTTTTAAATCAATATAGAATCTTTGAAATCCTTTAAATCTTGATGTAATCTTTCTGAAGTCTTTTAAAACCTTTTGAAATCGATTGGCATGTTTAAAAGCACTCTTTTTGACATCTTTTAAATCCTTCTTAAAATATTTATAAATATTTCGAAATATTTCTGAAATATTTCTTGAGTCTTTTCAATCCGCTTAAAATCTTTTAAATATTTTGAGACCTTTAAAATCTTTGTGAAATCTTGAAAATTATTTGGAATGCTTTGGAAATATTCGTAATCTTTGCAAAGTCTTCTAAAACTGCGATTTTTTTAATGTCTTAAATCTTTGTGAAATCTTTGAAATCCTTCAAATCTATATGAGATTATTGCGACAGCTTTTGTAAATTGCAAAATTTGTGAAATCTTTTTGAATCTTGTAAAATCTTTTAAAATATTTTAAAATCTTTAATTTGTTCTTAAATCTCTTTAAAGTTTTACAATTCTTTTAAAACTGAAATATTTCCGAAATCTTTTGGAAGTCTTTTAAAACCGTTTAAAATCTTTGAAATATTTTCTGACCTTTAAAATCTTTTTTAATCTTTGAAATATTTGTAAAATCTTTTAATAGTATATTCCACAACAAGGGTGCGAAATTTTAAATTCCTGCACTGCGCAGTTTAGGGCTTTAAACCTTCTGTCCGTGTAGTGTATACTATTTTTCTTTATAGGCGTTAAAAAGTACTTTTACTAAGTAATTTTTTTTCCTATTACATTTACGTGTATATAATCTTTTAAATCCTCGAAATCTTTTGAAATCACCTGAAACATTTAAAAATATTTTTAAGTGTTCGAGAAATTCTGAAAATCATTTTGAATTCTTGTAACATCCTTTTATGTGTTTTAAAATCTTCAGAATCTTTAAAATCTGACGTAAACCGTCGCTGAAGTTTTTTTCATCTTTTTTAAATCTTTGAAATGCTTAAAATCTGTGTGCAATATTTTTAAATCTTAAAACCCTTTTGTAAAGGTTCAAAATCTTCTGAAATATTTGGAGGTTTTGCAAAATCTTTGCAAAATTTTTTGACATTATTGAAAGTGCATGTACATTTTAAATATGAAAATACTAAAAAATTATCAGACATACTAAAAAGACGCATTTTTTGGATCTCTTGCTTCGCGCTCGATCTTTGAGCTTCCTTCACATTTGTGTACAGGCCTTTTAAAATTAAAGGCCAAAGCATAGACAACTGTCCTTTCGTCATTGTGAATTCTCTTTTGTTGAAACTCCTTTAAATTTAACGAACACATACTCATCACGTATCTTGTCCTTCAAACTCGTCTTTGTTCAAAATTTGATCTTTTGAACAATCACATTTAACACTGTTATATTAAATATTTTTAAAATTTATTTTTGTAACACGGTCCGGAATTACTTATTCAGATATTGGAAAATAAAGTGCAAATATTATTTTTGAAGATTACTCCAATATTTATTCCTTATTTTGCAAATAATCTTGT
Source organism: Druon quercuslanigerum (assembly GCA_010014905.2). Classification (NCBI taxonomy): domain Eukaryota; kingdom Metazoa; phylum Arthropoda; class Insecta; order Hymenoptera; family Cynipidae; genus Druon; species Druon quercuslanigerum. Next base: position 26,962 of record JAAAKG020165180.1, read on the forward strand.
TTTCAGCTGAACTGAATGTGTATATCATTTCAATAAATGTAAATTATTACAATTCATAACATTCATTGGTATTAAAACATATGTATTTTCATTTTCTTGCTTATATACTCGTAGTTTAAAAAGTTCACACTCTATAAAAAAGTAATTATGTTATTAAATATTTTATTGCCACTTTTGTCTTTTTGTCCATACATTTAATTTTTTTCTTTTCAATGTTATTTTTACGATTTAAACCAAAAATAAGTATTCTAGTGTGAAATGATTATTAGAAAATTTATAAATACAATTTAGGCCAACATTTTTGTTAAATCAAAAGTTATTGTAACTTGCGTAGTTCTTCAATGAAGATTTTTTTGTATTTCTAATGTATTCTTATTCTATGATATAATATGATATTTGCTGACATTCATGTTCTGCATCTTATATTTTTATTATCTTACATTTAAAACAAAATCTGCTCGCCCTGTTCAAAAATGACCAATAAAAAATTGTTGATCCTTTTTGGGTAAACAACTTTTCTCAAAAATGGAATTTTTTGTTTTTTATTACTTTTTCTTCGATCAAAATTTGGATTTTAAATTGTTCAACATAATTCAAGAAGTTCTTACGATAATCTTGTAGGGTGTTACAAAATTAACGCTGCTTCTTTTATTTTTTTCATATCTTGCGTTGTTTCGCTTCGAATTTTTATTTTCGTTTTTTTAGAATTTTATATATTGGTATTTTTATTATGGTATTTTTTTCATATAAAAAAAGTCTGACCTAGACTGAAAGACAAATGCACTTACAAAAACTATTTTTAAGAATCAGGAGGACTTTAAACGCGGACATTTGACAAGAAGTAGGGGAAGGGGGGGATGTTATGTAAATCTTTTAATTTAAAATTACATTTTGTATCCAATAAAAAAATAAAAAAATTGTAATATAAAATAAGGCTACCTTTTCATGTAGCCCTGTTCAGAATTGATCGTTGAATTAATTTGACATATCAAATTCGCATCTTGGTTTCCAACCAATTAGATTTGCCATAAACCAACAAGGTTACTATAGAAGTGAATCTCATGAAAAAAATATGAATTCCGCGATTAATTCAAAACACTTCTCCGTAAAAGGATACCTTAACATATATTACATAATAGTGATAGCATAAATATTAAAAAATCTAAATTAAGATATATGTACACAAAGCATATACAATTATTTTCAATAACATATTAATTTTTTTGAATTTATAAAACTTCTATTCAAATTCTATTTAAAGCAATATTAACACGATCTTTCTTTGCGTTATTTTCTCTGGCAAACCCTGGCGATCCGAATGAACGGAACGGCTACTCTATAGCGTAGCCATATAGTAGCCACATAGTAGCCCTTCCGTAACCTTGATATCAAAACTCAAAAAAAAACAGCAAAATCAATTTTTAATTAGTTGAAATTCGGATTCTACATTAAAATTCCTATTAAAATGACACGGAGTAATCGCAATAGTTTTTTTGCAGGGTTAAAAAGTTTAAAAAAATATAAT
>JAAAKG020165200.1:0-28479 GCA_010014905.2 Druon quercuslanigerum
AAATACTGTTTTCTTTCAGAGGTATATGAGCACAGTTTAAAATTTTAATATAATATAAAATATAATAAATAAAATTTTTTTTTTTTGAGAATTAAAAATTTTCGAGATATACAAACTTCGGGATTCTGAAAATTCTTGTTTCAAAGTTTCGGAAACTTTAAGTTTCTTTATTTTTCTAGTTTCATTAACTTTTAATTTCGGAATATTTCAATTTCGTTTTTAAATATTTCAGGTAGTTTTATTTTATGTCGGATATTTAAAATTTTGGATATTTTCTAGATTGGGAATTACATTTTCGGTATTTTTCAACATTCGTGATTTTTATTGTTGTTGAGAAAATTATACCATCTCTCATCATTTTAGCTTCCTAGAAATATAACAAAATACGCCATTTTTCGAATTTAAAAAATACTTTAAGTTTCTATAAAAGAATTTGAAAAACTGTCGATTTCTTTTCAAGATAGAATTTTTAAAAGAAAATTTTTTTCCGTGGCATTACCACGTCCAGGCTGTCCAGTTTCACATGAAATCGGTCAAAGATGATTTTTTTAACCACTCTTATATTTTTGGAGACTAAGAGAAGAAAATTAAAATAAAAGTGACACAAAAATGTTGCAATTTTCTTAATTAAGGACAGGTAAGTTCTAAGAGATCTTTAAATAAAAGCAGGTGACATAAATGGACGATAGGTTCCTATCTAGTTATAATTTTTCGAGAGGAAATCGATTATATGACCCACTTACACAAAAATTGGCACTTTTTTCCCCGTGTGCGCTGAGAGTAGGAAAATAGGTAATGTTTAATATTACGTAGAAAGTACCCCGCAATATTTGCAAAAGTATCGACAACAAACACTGGGACATATAATCGAATACAACATCGAGTTTCCTGTTTCTTTTCAAATATTTTCCAATTGAAATCCTGCAATTTTTGAGCTTTTGAAGCCACTAAAAATAATAACACTGTTCAGTGTTTCATAATATTGCAAAAATACTGGAACAGTACAGTTTTTGTGAAAAGCACGATCAAATTGAATAGAAAGTTGATATTCAATGTTAGCGTGCTCATTATTTTAAAAACAAATATGAAACTTGCAAAAATTGCAATTCAACATTAAAAAGTGCAAGACGTTTCTTAAAATAATGTACAAGGCCAATAATTAACAATATTAGTAACAAAGTATTAACTTTCTTTGTGAAAGGAATACTTTTTCAGCGGAGTACTATTTAAAATTAATCTTAGAGCTTTTTGTGCTTTGAAGAGTCTAAAATGAGAATCAAAATCAGGATTATTCGTCAAAAAAAGGCTTTTTAAAATTTCAAAGAAAAGGTTAAAACTGACGATTCTGAACTGGCAAATATGTTTCTATCACATGTTGTTCATCCATTTAGATTTTTATGAGGTTTGAAAAACAAATATTACAGTTTGAAGCATTTCTAAAAGGTTTAAAATTGTTTTATCTTTGAAATTAGAAAGAATTTCCATTTTTTTAGAATAAAATTATTGTTCAAATTTAGAAGTTGAGTCTAAATGGATAAAACGAGAACACTGAACCAATCAAAGAAGTAGTGGCACGTATTTTCTCAAAGGGAGAAAAATTCAGGGATCGTTTACGAAAATATTCGTTTCCCTCATTAAAATACGAGTTCCCGGTTCGAATCCGGGCCCAGGTAGACTTTTTTATCAAAAAAACAATAAAAAAACGAAAAGTATATTGACAAAAATTGAACATTTAAAAGAATTCTTTTCAAATTTTGTCAAGTCTTCAAGAATGAAATAAAATATTTGAAAGAATGGCGGCAAAAAACTCCCTTTTTATAAATAAGAATTAAAATTATTTTCCATGATCTGTTCTAACTCAGAACTATAAATCTTTTAGGCGATTTCCTTTCCCAGTTTTCAAAATTATATTTCTGTACTGAAATTCACTGTCCCAAATTCAAAATATTTCTTTACTAAAAATCGATGTCGCAACTTCAAATTTGTAATTAAAATACGAAATAAATAAATAAATAAATATAAACAAAAGATGTCATGTGATATAAACAAAGAAGCTTTTTAAGAATTTTGAAAAGTTTCAAGAAAAAAATCTTCCTAAGATTTCTGGGAAAATTTTGTATTATTTTTTATTACGCCAAAATTTTTTTAGGAGAATATTTAAAAAGATTTCAAAACATTCCAAAACATTTCCAAAATTGTCAAAAAGGAATCTGGACGATTTTTAAGAAATTTTATTTTTCGGAATTTTTGAAAAAATTAGTAAGTATTCGAATAATTTAAAAACACATTTAGCAGTTTTTTCAAATTTTCCAAAAAATTTCCAAAGTTTTTAAAATATTTTGAAATAAATTTTTAAAGGTTTTCAAGGATTTCAAAATATTTGATGATAAAATCTAATCTCAAGATTCAGGGAAAATTTAAATTGTTTTTTTTTTACATTATTTTATGAAAATATTTAATAACATTTAATAACATTTCGCATAACTTCTTGAGCTTCCGGGAAAAAATGTAGAAATTTTGAAAACATACAAAAATAATATTAATTTTTTTTAAATATCGACAAATTTAAAACAAAATTGTGGACATTAAAGATTTCAAAGAGAATATTTAGAAGCTTTTTAAGAATATTGACAGGTTTCAAGAGAAAAACAATTTCTTGAGATTTCTAGGAAAATTTTTTATGATTTTTTATTTTACCATACTTATTTTAGGAGTATATTGAAAAAATCAAAGATTTCCAAAATTGTCAAAAAGGAATCTTGAAGATTTTTAGGCAACTGTTTCAAATTTACGAACCTTTTTCAAAATTTTAGGAAAAATTCAAAAAATATAAAAAGTTATTAAGAAGTTAAAAAAAAATAAATAAATAGGGATCATTTTGTAAAATCTTTAAAAATCAATTGGAATTGTCTCGACAGACCTTGAGAAATTATATTTATATAACTTTAGAGCAAATAAAAAAAAATCTGTTTGGGTAGAAATTTCATTTTTTAAATTAAAATTGCACCTGTTTGGTTCAAAATTAAAAAGTTGTTTGGTTGACAATTCAACTATTTTGTTGAAAATTTGACTTCTAGGATGAATTCTACTTTTTTATTTACAAAATTTAAATCTTTTTTAATTCTCATTTGAATATTATACTTTTCGGTCATATTTGATCTTTTTGCGTTAAAAATTCATCATTTTAGTTGGAAGTTTATCTTTTTGGTTGCAAAATGTAACTATTTATTTGAAAAATTCTTCTTTTTATGAAATTAACTCTTTTGATTTAAAATTAAAATAACTTTTTTGTTCAAAATTCGTATCTTTAGGTTGAAAAATTAAACTGTTTTGTAGAAAATTCGACTCTTTTGGAAAAGATTTTTTTTTTTTAGTAAAAATACAACTGCTTGAATTATTATTAAATATCAACTATTTAAGCTTTCATGGAGAAATCATCTTTTTTTAAAATTAAACTATAAGTTTGAAGATTAATATGGTTGTTGAAACTTTAACTCGACATCTGAAATGTTTAAAAATCTTTTTAAATTCTCTCAAGAATCTCAGGAAAATTGTATTCAGATACTCGTAAAAACAAATAAGAAACTTAACAAATAAGCATTTGTTCGAAATTTGTCTTTCCTATTCAAAATTGTTTTTGCCGGAAATGCTTTAATATTTCAAAAAATATTACAACCGACTGAATTTTTAACTAAAAAATATCAGTTTCCAACAAAAAATAGAAGTTAAATTTTTCATTATAAAAAATGTATTGTCCGCAACAAAAGAACAGATTTATATTAAAAAAGAAATTTAATTTAACTTCCAATCAAGAAGTTCTATTTTCAACAAAAAACAAGAATTTTCAACTAAAATTATTAACTTATTACTGGAATACTTTAATGTTAATTTTGAACTAAAAAAATATCAGTTTTCAAACAAAAATGGAATAGTTAAATTTTCAGTTAAAGAAATTAAATTTACATATGGTTAAAAAAAAAGATTTATTTTATAAAAAAATCTAATTTAACTTTCAACCAAGTAGTTTTTTCCAACCAAAAGCAAGAATTATCAACTAAAATGATAAATATTTTAATGGAATACTTAATTTTCAAACAAAAATATGAATTTTTCTATCACAAAGATTAGTTTTTTCTTACCAAAAATACGATTTTTCAAAAAAGTACATTAATACTTAATCAAAAAGTTGAATTTTTAATTAAAAAATACAAATTTTTATACAAATATGAATTTTAAACTAAAAAAGATGAAGTTTCCAACCAAAAATGAAATAGTTAAAAAAAGATGAATTTTCAACTAAAAAGATATTTTATTTTATTTTATTTATTTTATTTTAATTATCTGTAATAATTAAATTTTTGACCAAAAAGATGAATTTTCTACCATAAAATCGATTTTTGAACCACATTCATTCAAACAAGTAGATGAATTTTAAACTAAAAAAAGATCACCAAAAATGGAATAGTTGATTTTTTACCCAAAAAGATGAATTTTCAATCAAGAAGATTAATTTTTACCAAAGAAGATGAATCTTAAAAAAAATACATCACTTTTCAGTTAAAAATATAAATTTTTAACCAAAAATGGATAAGTTAAATTTTCAGTTAAGAATTGACGTTAATTTTCCAAAAAAATATTTACATTTTCGTACAAAGTGAAGTATATTACTTTCTGCGAAAAAAGTCAAACTTTTAACTGAAACAGACACGTTTTTAATCAAATATTTGATAATTAAATTTTTCGAAAAAAATTATAAAAAGCTTTTTTATCAACCAAGGAAATTAATTTTCAAATCGAATGATGGATCTTTAACAACAAACACAAATTAATTTTTAACAAAAGATTAAATGAAAACCAAGCAATTAAATCTTTAATGGAAAAAGATGAATTGGAAAGGGAAAATGTAGTATTTGATATTTAAAAAAAAAGAAAGATTAAAATTTTAAATTCAAAACATTGGAATTCAACCGAAAAGAACGAATTTTCAAACAGATACTTAAATTTTCTGTTAAAAAAATTTATTAAAAAAAAAAAAGAATTTTCAACAAAATATTTCAATAAATTAATATTAACCTACTTCCACAAATGAAGATTTATTGTTATTTAATTTTATATTGCAATTAAAAAAAATAGGAACCTTCTCAAAAAAATTCCCTGACATTTCCAAGTTTTTTTAGATATATAAAAATTTCCTGACAATTCCAGGTTTTCCAGGTGGAATAAACACCCTGTTTAAGGCAGCATTTTACTTTGTACAGCTCAAAAAAAAGTTATATTTGTACTTTTTTTGAGATTATCAATAATGATAATGATGCAGGTTTTGTTAGGCTTAATAAATACACTCTTGAAATACATTAAAAATATATTTTTTCATTTATTTTATGCACTTTTTATGCATAAAAACGTCAGTGAAAGACAACTCAAAAAGTAGGTATGTCTCGAGAATGGGCGGTTTGAAATAAAAAAATCAAACAGTTTTAGATTCAGTTTGACTCCAGGAACCGACTGAACTAATATTTCTGATATATATATATATGCAAAAATAATTAAATTGAGGCGAAAAAACAAAAATAAAACGAAAAAGGCGGGTTTTTTCAGTTAAAAAAAAAATATAGTTAAAATTCAATTTTTTAAATAATCCTAGTTCAGCTGGTTGCTCGAGTTATACTAAATCTAAAATTATTAAATTTTGTTGTTTGAGACCACCCATTCTGGAGATGTTTACAACAGCGCAGACCTACCTACTTTTTGAGAAGATGACTTTGACTGACATTTTTATGTATACAAAGTGCATAAAATAAATGATTTATTAAACCTAACAAAACCTACACCGATATCATTATTAATAATCTCAGAAAAATGCACAAAAACAGCTTTTTTCGAGCTTTTTAAAGTATCGTTTTGAAATATGGTATAATTTTTAATATATCATTTTTAATATTTTATATATGCCATAAATAAAAAAAATTGCTTTTGCCTTCAAATTAATATTCGTAACGATCCCTGAATGATTTCCAACCCTCTCAAGAATGAAATTTAAAAAAAAACGCTTACATGCTCGGATCCTGTTACATGGACCTGTACGGTCCTTGCATTTTCAAAAATTGAATAACAAGCGAGGGACCATTAGCGACAATGTCCGAGGGGATCTGCGTGAGCGGACAATTTTCAATTGACATAATACTGAGATTTGTGCAAAGCGCCAGCTCGAACGGTAAATTGTGTAAATTCACATTATCATTCACGTAGAGAGATTCGAGATTCTCCAAAGTTCCGATCTCTTCCGGCAGGTAATTTAAATTATTCTCGCCGACGCTCAGATGCGTCAAATTCGTCAAATGGCCGATCGCCCTGGGCAGAGAAGTTACCTGATTCGACTGTAAAATCAGCTTCTGCAGCTCACGGAGAAATCCAATTTCATTCGGTAGAGTCTCGATTTTATTTTCCTCAAGATCCAAGACTCGAAGTTTGCTCAAATTCGCTATACTGGCCGGAATTCGTTTGAGTAAATTATTCGAGAGTATGAGAATCTCGAGATTTTGAAGATGCTGGATATCGTCGGGGATTTTTGTCAGCTGATTTGTTCCAAGATTGAGCTCGACCATATTCACCCAGGTGCCGATGTCGAGGGGAAGTGCTGTCAATTGATTTTCCTTCATGTTGAGTTTTGTCAGGTTTTTCGCTCGCGAGAAAATTCCGTAAGGAATTTTGTCAATCTGATTGTGCTCGAGATTTATGGAGTAGACGTTGGTGAATTGAGAGGGCCCTCCGGAGGGATAAGCGGTGAAGGCATTCCTGGAGAGAGTGATTGTTTTCAAGTCCGAGAGACTCGAGAGCAAACCGTCTGGTAGTTGGGAGACTTGATTACCCTCGACGCTGAATTCGTCCATTGATTTGCAGTTTGCGAGGGATTTTGGAATACTGGAGAGCCGGTTATACCTGCAGATAAAAAAAATTAAAACACTTGTCAGTTTTTTTTTTAAATTTCTCTGAAATCCCTTGAAATTACTGAAATCTATTAAAAATTTCTTGGAATATTTTTAAATAGCCTTAAATATTTAAAATCCTTTAAAATCTTATCAACTCCCTTGAAACTTCTTAAAGCTCTTGAAAATTCCTTGAAATTTGGTAAAATACCCTGAATTCTTTGAAATTCTTTGGAATCTTTGCATGTTATGGTAATATATTTTTAAACATTTAAAAAATTTTTAAATAACACTAACATATTTCAAACCCTTTGTAATCTTTTCAAATCCATTGACATTTTTGAAAGCTCTTGAACATTCCTTAAAATTTTGTGAAATACCCTAAATACTTTCAATTCCGTTTGAATACCTTCAAATTATTTAAATCTATTACAAATTTCTTGGAAACTTTTAAAATGACTTAAAATATTTAAAATCCTCCGAAATTATTTGAAATCATTTGAAGATTTTTAAAACTCTTAAAATGTCCTTCAATTTTTTTTTTAATACTCTAAAATCTTTCAAATGCTTTTAAATACCTTAAAATTCTTGAAACATATTAAAAATTCTTGAAATATTTCAAAATACCTTAAAATATTTCAAATCGTTTGAAATCTTTTAAAATCTCCTGAAACGTCATAAATCTTATGAGAATTCTTTGAAAAATTTAAAAATACCCTAAAATCTTTTAAATTATAATTTAATTAAAAATTTATGATTAAAAAGTTTTTTCAATCTTTTAAAATTTCCAAGAATATTAAAAATCGTTTTAAACTTTTTAAAACTCTTTAAAGGCCTGAAAAATCCCTTAAAATTACTGAAATCTATTAACAATTTCTTGGAATCTCTTAAAATAGACTAAAATATTTAAAATCTATTGAAATCCCTTGAACTTCTGTAATGCGTTCAAAAAATTCTTCATTTGTTTAAAAAATACCCTAAAATCATTGCTTTAAAATATATGCAAAATATTGAATATCTATTAAAAATTGTTTTGAATCCTTTAAAATATTAAAAAGTTTGAAATCTCTTAAAACTTTATAAAACTCTTGAAATATCCTTGACATTTTTTAAGATACCCTAATAAATATTTAAAATATTTTGAAGTTCCTTGCAATTTTTTAAAGCTCTCCATAAATTCCTTGAGATTTTTTAAAATACCCTAAAATCTTTCAAATTCTTAAAAATAAATTTAAACTATTCAAATCTACTTAAATAATTGTTGAATCTTTTAAAATATTTTACATCCTTTAAAATTTCTTGAAACTTTATAAAGCTCTTCAAAATTTCTGAAATTTCTTTAAAATACCTTGAAATTTTTTTAATTATTTAAAATCCCTTCAAATTATAGCAATCTTTACAACATATCTTAAAATCTTTTAAAGCCCCTATAAAGCTCTTAAGAATTCCTTGAAATGTTTCAAAATATCCTACAATTTTTAAAATTATTTAAAATCCCTTGAAAGTATTGAAATCTATTAAAAATTCCTTGGAATCTCTTAAAAGACCCTCATAAATATTTTTAATCTTTTAATGTCCCTTGCAATTTTTTAATGCTCTCCAAAAATTCCTTGGCATTTTTAAAAATACCCTAAAATCTTTCAAGTGTTTTAAAATATATGCAAAAGTTGAAATCTATTAAAACTTTGTTTGAATCTTTTAAAATATTGTACATCCTTTGAAATTTCTTGAAACTTTATAAAGCTGTTCAGAATTCCTGAAATTTTTTAAAAATACCCTACAATTTTTTTAATGATTTAAAATCCCTTAAAATTAATGCAATCTTTATAAACTGTCTTGGAATCTTTTTAAAAACCTATAAAGCTCTTAAGAATTCCTTGAAATGTTTCAAAATATCCTACAATTTTTAAAATTATTTAAAATCCATTGAAAGTATTGAAATCTATTAAAAATTCCTTGGAATCTTTTAAAGTAGCCTAAAGTATTTATGATCCTTTGAAATCATTGGAACTCCCTTGAAACTTATTAAAGCTCTTAAAAATTCCTTGAAATTTTGTAAAATATCCTAAATCCTTTAAAATTCTTTGAAATTCTTTCATATTATTGAAATATATTTAGGGCTCTTTCAAATTCCATGATATTTTTTTAAATCTCATATAATCTTTAAAATCCTTTTGCATACCTTCAAATTATTTAAATAAATTAAAAATTCATTGGAATCTTTTAAAATGCACAAAAATATATTACAGTCTTTGAAATATTTAAAATCCTTTATCATCTCTTGAAACAAAGTTCTTTGAAAATTTTTATAATAACCTAAAATATTTTAAATTACGATTTAAAATCCCTTCAAAGTATTTAAATCCATTAAATATTTCTTGAAATTTTTTAAACTGTTCTAAAATTTTTAAAAATCCCTTAAAACTTTTTAAAATTCTTAGACATTTCTTGAAATTTTTTAAGATATCCTAAAATCTTCAAAATCCTTTAAAAACCTTACTAATTACTGAAATCCATTAAGAATACCTTGGAATCTCTTAAAATGCCCTACCTAAATATTTAAAATATTATGAAATCCCTTGAAATTTTGTAATGGTATCGAAAATGCATTCACATTTTTAAAAATACCCTAAAATCTTTCAAATGCACTAAAATATGTGCAAAACAATGAAATATATTAAAGAGATTTTGGAACCTATTAAAATATCCTAAAATATTTAAAATCCCTAAAAATTACTAAAATCTATTAAAAATTCCTTGAAATCTCTTAAAAATACCCTAAAATATTTACAATCTTTTAAAATCCCTGGAAATTTTGTAATTCTTTCGAAAATTCCTTGCAATTTTTTTATTGCCCTAAAATCTTCCGAATACTTTAAAAGATCTGCAAAATATGTAAATCTATTAAACATCTTTTAGACACTTTCAAAATATTTCAAATGCTTTGAAATCTTTTGAAATCCCTTGAAACTTTTTAATGCTCTTGAACTATGCTATTGAAAAAACTTTTTCAATTCTTTGAATTTTTCACAAATAGCCTAAAATACTTTAAATCCGTTAAAATCGCAGTAAATAGCTGAATTAAACTGAAAATTCCTTAAAATCTTTTTAAATGCCGTAAAATATTTAAAATCCGTATATATCATTTGAACGCCATGTACCTTTCTAAAGCCCTTAAAAATTCCTTGAATTTTGTATAATAAATACCCTAAATTCTTTAAAATTCTTTGGAATCATTTCAAATTATTGAAATCTTTTAGGATACCTTAAAATATCTTAAAATCTTAAATTTTTCAAATATTCTCTTTTGAAACTTAAAAGGCTCTTCAAAAATTTTAAAATACCCTAATATCTTTCAATTTCTTTAAAATACCTTCAAATTATTAAAATATATTAAAATTATTTCGAATTTTTTAAGATACATAAAAATATTTAAAATTCTTTAAAATCTTTTTAAATCTTTTGCAAGTTATACTGCTCTTCAAAATGCTCGATAAAATTCCTTGGGATTTTTAAAAATACTCTAAAATATTTTAAATTCTTTGAAATCCCATTAAATTACTGAAATAAATGAAAAATTCTTAGAAATTTTGTTGAATACCCTATAGTTGTTCAAATCCTTTTATATATTTTGATGTCCCTTGAAACTTTCTAAACTACCCGAAAATTTCTTAGAATTTTAAAAAATACCTTAAAATCCTTTAAAATCATTTGGAAAGCCTTTAATGTATTGAAATCGACCTGAAATTTCTTGTAATTTGTGAAAATGCCGTAAAACATTTCAAAAGAATCAAGCAAGCTCAGAAATGGTAGACCTGAACCTAACATGGATTCAGTTGAGTTAATTTATTGAAAGAAAAATGACTGAACTGATCTTTTCATTTCAAAAAAGTGATTATCCTAATCCTAAAATGATATATCCTGAAAACGTGAATAAAAAGTGATTCGAGAAAATATAAGTTCTTGAAAGCGATGATAAGGCTTTTTTTAATATCAAGACTGTAAAGTAGACTTTAGCAGGCCTCCCAGTACTTATAGCAAAACTAAATAATAAAAAACTTCTTTTTAAATTCACCTCAACCCAAGTCTCGAGACCAAATTCCTTGAAATATTTTAAGATATCCAAAATTATTTGAAATCCATTAAAATATAATAAAATATAATATAATAAAATACGAAATTTTCTGAAATACTGGAAAATTTATTAAAATACGATGAAAGGTTTTTAATTTCTCAGAGTGATTGAAATCGTCTGAAATCTGAAATCTTATCTTAAACTCTTGGCAATCTTTTTGAATCCCTTGAAATTTTTTGAAGCTCTTTAAAATTTTTGGCAGTTTTAAAAATACCCTCAACGATTTTAAATTCTTTGTAATCTTTGGAAATCCCTTGCAACTTCTTAAGGTTCTTTAAAATTCATTGATATTTTTAAAAAAGACCTAAAATCCTTAAAATCCTTTTGAATACTTTAAAATTATTAAAATCTGTTAAAAATTCCTTGGAATAATTTAAAATAAACAAAAAACATTTAAAAATCTTTAACATCCGTTGAAATTCCTATAAGTTATTTTAATCTATTAAAAATTCATTGGAATCTTTTGAAATGCCCCAAATTCTTTGGAATCCTTTCATATTATAAAATATATTAGGAAAAATTTGGAATCTTTTAATAACCCTGAAATATTAAAAATCCTTGGTAATTTTTTTTAAATCACTTGGAACTTTTTACAGCTCTTTAAAATTCCCTGGAATATTTAAAAATATCCTAAAATCTTTCACATGCTTTAAAATACTTTCAAATTATTGAGATCTATCAAAAAGTCTTTGGAATCTTTTCAAATACCTTAAAAAATCTAAAATTCTTTGAAATGTTTCGAAATCCCTTGAAGATTTGTAATAATCTTGAAGTTTGCTGTCGGAAATGCTCTTTAACATTCCTTGGAATTTTAAAAAACACTCAAATATTTTAAATCCTTTGAAATTCTATTAAATTACTGATATCAATTAGAAATTCCTTGGGATCTTTGAAAATACCCTAAAATAATTTCAAACCTTTTGAAATCTTTTGAATTCCCTTGAAACTTTTTACAGCTCTTGAGAATTCCATAAAATTTTTAAAAATACCTTGAAATTTCAAATATTATTTGAAATTTTTATTAATCCCCGTATAACTTTAAAAAAATATAAATCTCTTTAAACTTAATAAAGCTCCCTGAGAATTCATTGAAAAATTTTTAAGGTTTAAATTAAAATTCCTTAGAATAATTGAAATCGTCTGAAATCTTAAAAAATTCCTTGGAATATTTTTAAATATCCTAAAACCTTATAGATCCTATAAAATTGTTCCAAATCTTTTGTCATTCCTTAAAGTACCACGAAAGTTTTTTAAAAAAGGATTAAAACCCTTTGCTATCTTTTTGAATCCCTTGGAAATTTTTTAAGCACTTTAAAATTTGTGTCAGTTTTAAAAATACCCTAAAATATTTAATATCCTTTGGAATCCCTTCAGATGATTGGAATATATTTAAAATTACTTGGAACTTTCGACCCTACAATATTACTAATCAATCTTTTGAAATCCCGTGAAACTTTTTAAGGTTGTTTAAAATTCATCAGAATTTTTAAAAACCCTCTAAAACCTTTCAAATCATTTTTAAATGCCTTCAAATTATTAAAAGCGATTGAAAACTTATTGTAATCTTGAAAAATATTGTAAAATATTTCAAAATCTTTTAAATCTCTTGACATTTTTGTAATCTTTTGAGAATTTCTTGAAATTTTTTGAAATACCCTACATTTGGTTTAATTATTTACAATCCCTAAAAATATTTAACCCTAAAATATTAAAAATCCTTTAAAATCCCTTCAAAAACTAAAATATATTTAAAAGTCCTTAGAATATTTTTAAATGTCCTAAAATATGTCAAATCCTTTGAAATCTTTTGAACTCCACTGGAACTTTTTACGGTACTTTGTTTTTATTTTATTTTTTTCTTTCAAATATATCAAATCCTTTTATATATTTTCAAATCCCTTCAAACTTTCTAAAGTTCCTGAAAATTTCTTAGCATTTTAGAAAATAACCTAAAATCCTTTAAAATCATTTGGAATCCCTTAAAATTACTGAAATATATTGAAAATTTATTATAATCTGTGAAACTACCGTAAAATATTTCAAAAGAATTCAAGAAAGATCAGAAATTATAGACCTGAATTCAATAGTGAAGTCAGTTGAGTTAATTTTTTGAAAGAAAAATGACTAAACTGATTTGAAACTTTTTAAGGCTGTTTAAAATTCTTTAGAATTATCAAAAACACTCTAAAATCTTTCAAATCCTTTTGATTGCCTTCAAATTATTAAAATTTATTAATAAATTATTGTAATTTTTAAAAATATTGTAAAATATTGTAAAATCTTTTAAATTTCTTGAAACTTTATCAGTCTGTTGAGAATTTCTTGAAATTTTTAAAAATACCCTACATTTTGTTTAATTATTTAAAATCCCTTGAAATTATTAAGATCTATTAAACTTTTCTTAGAATCTTTTAAAATATTTAAAATCCTTTGAAATGCCTTGAAACTTTTTAAAGTTCTTCAAAAATACCCTAAAATATTTAAAATCCTTTGAAATCCCTTCAAAAACTGAAATATACTTAAAAGTCTTTGGAATTTTATTAAATGTCCTAAAATATTTAAAATCCTTTGAAATATTTTAAACTCCATTGAAGCTTTTTAAGGCTCTTAAAAATGCCTTGAAATTTTTAAAAATACTTTGTTTTTGTTTTATTTTTCTTCAAATATATCAAATCCTTTTGTACCTTTGCAAATCCCCTTAAAACTTTCTTAAGTTCCTGAAAAATTTCTTAAAATTTTAAAAAATACCCTAAAATCATTTAAAATCATTTGGAATCCTTTCAAATTACTGAAATATATTGAAAATTTATTATAATCTGTGAAACTACTGTAAAATATTTCAAAAGAAATCAAGAAAGATCAGAAATTATAGACCTGAATTCAATAGCGAATGCAGTTGAGTTAATTTATTGAAAGAAAAATGACTAAACTGATTTGAAACTTTTTAAGGCTGTTTAAAATTCTTCAGAATTATCAAAAACACTCTAAAATCTTTCAAATCCTTTTGATTGCCTTCAAATTATTAAAATTTATTAATAAATTATTGTAATTTTTAAAAATATTGTAAAATATTGTAAAATCTTTTAAATTTCTTGAAACTTTATCAGTCTGTTGAGAATTTCTTGAAATTTTTAAAAATACCCTACATTTTGTTTAATTATTTAAAATCCCTTGAAATTATTAAGATCTATTAAACTTTTCTTAGAATCTTTTAAAATATTTAAAATCCTTTGAAATGCCTTGAAACTTTTTAAAGTTCTTCAAAAATACCCTAAAATATTTAAAATCCTTTGAAATCCCTTCAAAAACTGAAATATACTTAAAAGTCTTTGGAATTTTATTAAATGTCCTAAAATATTTAAAATCCTTTGAAATATTTTAAACTCCATTGAAGCTTTTTAAGGCTCTTAAAAATTCCTTGAAATTTTTAAAAATACTTTGTTTTTATTTTATTTTCTTTTTTCCTTCAAATATATGAAATCCTTTTATATCTTTTCAAATCCTTTAAAACTTTCTAAAGTTCCTGGAAATTTCTTAGAATTGTAAAAAATACCCTAAAATCCTTTAAAAATTTATTGTAATCTGTGAAAAGAATTCAAGAAAGATCAGAAAATATAGACCTGAATTCAATAGCGAATTCAGTTGAGTTAATTTATTGAAAGAAAAATGACTAAACTGATTGGAAACTTTGTAAGGCTGTTTAAAGTTCTTCAGAATTTTTAAAAAATCCTCTAAAATCTTTCAAATCCTTTTGAATGCCTTCAAATTATTAAAATCTTTTAAAAACTTATTGTAATCTTTAAAAATATTGTAAAATATTTCAAAATCTTTTAAATCTCTCGAAATTTTATAAATCTTTTGAGATGTTCTTGAAATTTTTAAAAATACCCTAAATTTTGTTTAATTATTTAAAATCCCTTGAAATTATTGAAAACTATTAAAACTTTCTTAGAATCTTTTAAAATATTTAAAATTCTTTGAAATTCTATTCAATTACTAAAATCAATTAGAAATTCCTTGGGATCTTTTAAAAAAACCCTCAAATATTTTAAATCCTTTGAAATTCTGATCAATTGCTGAAATCAATTAGATATTCCTTGGGATCTTTTAAAATACCCTAAAAGATTTCAAATCCTTGCATATGTTTTGAAAACCCTTAAAAATTTATAAAGCTCTTGAAAATTCCTTGGAGTTTTTAAAAATCTGTCCTAAAATCGAAAAAAATCATTTGCAATACCTTCAAATTATTCAATTATATTTAAAATTTCTTAAAATATTGTTAAAATACCCTAGAATCTTTTAAATGCTTTCAAATACCTTCAAATAATTGAAATCTGTTAAAAAGTTTTGGAATCTTTTTAAATACCCTAAAATATTTCAAACCCTTTGAAATGTTTTCAATTCGCTTGAAACTTTTTACATCTCTTGAGAATTCTATGAAATTCTAAAAAATACCTTAAAATCTCAAATATTATTTGAAATAATTTGAAATATTTGGAACTTCCTTGAAATCTTTAAAAAAAATTTAAATCTCTTTAAACTTAATAATGCTCCCTGAGGATTCCTTAAAAATTTGTTAAGGTTTAAATTAAAATTCCTTAGAATAATTGAAAACGTCTGAAATCTTAAAAAATTTCTCAGAATCTTTTTGAATATCCTAAAATCAATCTTTCGTCATTCCTTAAAATACCATGAAAGTTTATTAAAATCCCTTAAAATCAATCAAATCCTTAAACATTATTAAAAATTTGTGTCAGTTTTAAAAATACCCTAAAATATTTAATATCCTTTGGAACCCCTTCAAATGACTGGAAAATATTAAAAATTTCTTGGAATTTTCAATAACCCTACAATATTATTAATCAATTGCAATCTTTTGAAATTCGTTGAAACTTTTTAAGGCTGTTTAAAAATCTTCAGAATTTTTAAAAACCCTCTAAAACCTTTCAAATCATTTTTAAATGCCTTCAAATTATTAAAATCTATTAAAAACTTCCTAGATTTTGTTTAATTATTTAAAATATATTTAAAAGTCCTTGGAATATTATTAAATGCCCTAAAATATTTAAAATTCTTTTAAATATTTTGAACTCCATTGGAACTTTTTAGAATACTTTTTTAAATTCCTGAAAATTTCTTAAAATTTAAAAAAATACCTAAAGTCCTTTAAAATCATTTGGAATCCCTTTAAATTACTGAAATCTATTTAAAATTTATTATTATCTGTGAAACTACCGTAAAATATTAGAAAATGAATAAAATGTGATTTGAGAACAAAAATCCCTCATTTTTTAAATATTAAAACTTTAAAGTAGACGCAAATAACAAAATCCAGTCTTTTTTCTTAATTCCCTAACTTTTCCAGGTTTTCTATCACTTTTTCCGAATTTAAAGACGTTTTTACAGGTCTTCCAGGGATTTATAGCAACCCCGAATAATAAAAAATATATTCTTTTTAAGTATACCTCAGCCCAAGTCTCGATACCAAGGTGAGGTTGCCGATCGTGTCGGGTATGTCAAGGAGCTCGTTGTGCTGTAGATCGAGGGTGGAAAGTTGGACGCAATTTCCAATCTCTTCAGGCAGGTGTTCGAGGTGATTGTGCGAAACATCAAAAGTGATCAAATTCACGAGTTTTCCAATGCCAGCTGGCAGCTCCTTGATTTTATTCTCTCTCAGGCTGAGCATCGTCAGATTGGTCAGATTTCGTATGCTGTCACTCACGTATCTGACGCGATTAAATCGAAGAAAAAGTGTCGTGAGGGACGTGAGTTTGTAAACGACATCCGGAATTTCGCTCAGCTTATTATGCCTGAGATCGAGGACCTTCAGGGACTTCAAGTTTTCTAGAGAGTCTGGAAGACTCGTGAGCGAATTCTCGTTGAGAGCGAGAATCTTCAGGTTGCTGAGGCATCCTATTTCCGGGGGGAGAGTCGCCAGCTTGTTACCGTAGAGGTAAAACTCGACCAAGTGCGTCAGATCACGAACTGTACTTGGAAGCTGCGTGATGCTCGATTTGCTCAAATCGAGTCGTGTTACACACTCGTCTCGACACCTCACAAATTCCTTTGACACGTCCAAATCAGCCTGCGAAAACAAAATTAGTTATTGATCTAGAAATTCAAATATTTTCAGAATTCAAGGGCTAAAATTCCGTCAAAAGAGGGAAAATTGGGCGATTTTTTAAGAAAATAGGAGAATAAGTTCTTATAATTTAGAGGTAACATATTTCTATGATTTCAAGTTGAAATATATTGAATTTTTAATAAAAAAAGGTGATGTTCCTACTAAGAGAGATAAATTTTCAACCAAACAGTTGCAGTTGTAACAAAAAAAGGTGAACTTTCAACCAGAATAGATGAATTTTCAGACAATTAGAATTCTTTAAAAAAATTTTTAAATACCCTAAAATATTTAAGATTACAATCTAAAATCCCTTCAAAATACCCCAAAAATATTTCAAATCCTTTGAAGTCTCTTGGAACTTTATAAAGCTCTTGAGAATTCATTGGAATATTTAAAAATACCCTATACAATTTTTTGAAATAATTTAAAATTCCTTTAAATTATTGAAATGTATTTAAAAATGTCTTGGAATCATTTAAAATGACATAAATATTTAAAATCCTTTCAAATCATATCCCTCGAATGTTTTTAAAACTCTTAAAAATTCCTTGGCATTTTAAAAAATATCCTAAAATATTTAAAATGCTTTTATATACCTTAAAATTATTGAAATCTATTAAAAATTCTTGAAACATTTTAAAATACCTTAAAATATTTCAAACCCTCTGAAATGTTTTTAAATCTCTTGCAACGTTATCAAGCTCTTGGTAATTTCTTGAAATTTTTTAAAACACCTTAAATTATTTAATATCTATTACAAATTTCATGGAATATTTTTAAATATCTTAAAATATTTAATATCTTTTGAAATCTTCTGGAATCCCTTGAAACTTTTTATAGCTTTCGAAAATTCCTTGACATTTTAAAAAATACCGTAAAATCAAAAACTGTATTTAAAATCTGTTGAAAATTAATAAAAAAAGAATAAAAAATGTAAATATTGATGAATTTTCTACCTAATCTAGAAATTAAAAGATTTTCAGACTTCGAAGGCCAAAACTCTCTCAAAAGAGAGAAAATTTTGTGATTTTTCAAGAAAATAGGGGAATAAATCTTTATAATTTAGAGGCAACATATCTTTATGATTTTAAGTTGAAATATATTACATTTTTAATAAAAGGAGGTGAAGGTTCTAGCAAAAAAGATGAATTTTCAACCAAACAGTTTCATTTGTAACAAAAAAAAGTTGAAATTTCTACCAGAATATATACATTTTTAAACTAAAAAAAGGAATTTTAATCAAGAGTTTAATTTTCAACCAACGAGAATTCTTTGAAATTTCTTTAAATGCCCTAAAATCTTTCAAATTACAATCTAAAATCTCTTCAAATTATTGAAATCGATTAAAAATTTCTTGGAATCTTTCAAAATACCCTAAAATATTTAAAATACTTTGAAGTTTCTTGGAACTTTATAAAGCTCTTGAGAATTCATTGGAATATTTAAAAATACCCTATATAATTTTTTAAAATAATTTAAAATCTCTTTAAATTATTGAAATATATTTAAAAATTTCTTGGAATCATTTAAAATGAACTAAAATATTTAAAATCCTTTCAAATCATTTACTATCCCTCGAAACTTGTTAAAACTTTCATAAATTCCTTGACATTTTAAAAAATACCCTAAAATCTTTCAAAATACCCTAAAATATTTTAAATTCTTTGAAGTCTCTTGGAACTTTATAAAGCTCTTGAGAATTCATTGGAATATTTAAAAATACCCTATACAATTTTTTAAAATAATTTAAAATCCCTTTAAATTATTTAAATATATTTAAAAATTTCTTGGAATCATTTAAAATGACCTGAAATATTTAAAATCCTTTCAAATCATTTAATATCCCTCGAAACTTTTTAAAACCCTTTAAAATTCCTTGACATTTTAAAAAATACCCTACAATAATTAAAATGCTTTTAAATACCTTAAAATTATTGAAATCTATTACAAATTCTTCAAACGTTTTAAAATACTTTGAAATATTTCAAACCCTCTGAAATATTTTTAAATCTTTTGCAACGTTATAAAGCTCTTGAGAATTTCTTGAAATTTTTTAAAATACCTAAAAATCTTTAAAATGATTTGAAACCTACTAGAAACTTCTAAGAATATTTTGAAATACCTTAAAATATTTAATATCTTTTGAAATCTTCTGAAATCCCTTGAAACCTTTTATGGCTTTTGTAAATTCTTTGGCATTTTAAAAAATACCGTAAAATCAAAAATTGTATTTGAAATCTGGTGAAAATTAATAAAAAAAGAATAAAAAATTTAAATATTCATGAACTTTCTACCAAATCTAGAAATTGAAAGATTTTCAGAATTTACAATAGAAGGAAAATAGGGTTATTTTTAACGAAAATAGGTGAATACATTCTTATAATTTAAAGGTAACATATTCCTATGATTTCAAGTTGAAATATATTGAATTTTTAATAAACAAAAGGTGACAAAAGGTGGTTTTAACAAGAGTTGATTTTTGAACCAATGAGAATTCTTTTAATTTTTTTTTAAATACCCTAAAGTCTTTAAAATACATATTTAAATCTATTTAAGATTTCTTGGAATCTTTCAAAATACCCTAAAATGTTTTAAATCCTTTGAAATCTTTTTGAACTTTATACACCTCTTGAAGATCCCTTGAAATGTGTAAACAAATTTAATTTTTTTTAATCCCATTAAATTAAAGAAATCTATTTAAAAATTCTTGGGATCATTTAAAATGACTTAAAATATTTTAAATCCTTTTAAAATCATTTAATATCCCTCGAAACTTTTTTAAACTCTTAAAAATTCCTTGAAATTTTTTAAAATACCCTAAAATATTTAAAATGCTTTTAAATACCTTAAAATTATTGAAATCTATTAAAAATTCTTGAAATCATTTAAAATACCTTAAAATATTTCAAAACCTTTAAAATGGTTCTAAATCTATTGAAACGTTATAAAGCTCTTGAGAATTCCTTTAAATTTTTTAAAATACCCTACATTATTTAAAATCTATTACAAATTTCTTGATACATTTTTAAATACTTTAAAATATTTAATAGCTTTTGAAATCTTTGAAATCCCTTGAAACTTTGTAAAGCTTTCGAAAACTCCTTGGAATTTTAAAGAAATACCGTAAAATCATAGATTTTATTTGAAATCTCGTGATTAATTTTCTGCCAAATCTAGAAATTCAGAGATTTTCAGACTTCACAAAGAGGAAAAATTGGGTGATTTTTAACGAAAATAGGAGACAAGTTCTTATAATTTAGAGCTAACATATTCCTATGATTTCAAGTTGAAACATATTGTATGTGTAATCAAAAAGATGTGAAGTTTCTACCAAAAGAGATGAATTTTCAACCAAACAGTTGCATTTGTAACAAAAAAAAGTTGAAATTTCTACCAGAATAGGTGAATTTTCAAAAAATGAGAATTCTTTCAAATTTTTTAAAATACTCTAAAATCTTTAAAATTACAATCCCTTTAAATATATAAAGTTCTTGAGAATTCTTTGAAATGTTTAAAAATACCTTAAATTTTTTTAATTATTTAAAATCCCTTTAAATTATTGAAATACATTAAAAAATTTCTTGGAATCATTTAAAATGACCTAAAATATTTAAAATCCTTTCAAATTATTTAATATCCCTCGAAACTTGTTAAAACTTTCAAAAATTCCTTGACATTTTAAAAAATACCCTAAAATCTTTCAAATTACAATCTAAAATCTCTTCAAATTATTTAAATCGATTAAAAATTTCTTGGAATCTTTTAAAATACCCTTAAATATTTAAAACCCTTTGAAGTTTCTTGGAACTATATAAAGCTCTTAAAAATTCATTGGAATATTTATAAATACCCTATACAATTTTTTAAAATAATTTAAAATCCCTTTATTATTGAAATATATTTAAAAATTTCTTGGAATCATTTAAAATGACCTAAAATATTTAAAATCCTTTCAAATTATTTAATATCCCTCGAAACTTGTTAAAACTTTCAAAAATTCCTTGACATTTTAAAAAATACCCTAAAATCTTTCAAATTACAATCTAAAATCTCTTCAAATTATTTAAATCGATTAAAAATTTCTTGGAATCTTTTAAAATACCCTTAAATATTTAAAACCCTTTGAAGTTTCTTGGAACTATATAAAGCTCTTAAAAATTCATTGGAATATTTAAAAATACCCTATACAATTTTTTAAAATAATTTAAAATCCCTTTAAATTATTGAAATATATTTAAAAATTTCTTGGAATCATTTAAAATGACCTAAAATATTTAAAATCCTTTCAAATCATTTAATATCCCTCGGAACTTTTTTAAACTCTTAAAAATTCATTGACATTTTTAAAAATACCCTAAAATATTTAAAAGGCATTTAAACACCTTAAACTTATTAAAATCTATTACAAATAATTGATACGTTTTAAAATATCTTAAAATATTTCAAACCCTCTAAAATGTTTTCAAATATCTTGCAACGTTATAAAGCTCTTGAGAATTTCTTGAAATTTTTTTTAAATGCCCAAAAATCTTTAAAATGATTTGAAATCTATTAGAAACTTCTTAGAATATTTTTAAATACCTTAAAACATCTAATATCTTTTGAAATCTTCTGAAATCCCTTGAAACTTTTTATGGCTTTTGAAAATTCCTTGGCATTTTAAAAAATACCATAAAATCAAAAATTGTATTTGAAATCTGTTGAAAATTATTAAAAAAAAGAATAAAAAATTAAAATATTGATGAATTTTCTACGTAATCTAGAAATTAAAAAATTTTCAGACTTCTAAGGCCAAAACTCTCTCAAAAGAGAGAAAATTTTGTGATTTTTTAAGAAAATAGGGGAATAAATTCTTATAATTTAGAGGCAACATATTTTTATGATTTCAAGTTAAAATATGTTGAATTTTTAATAGAAAAAAGTTGACGTTTCTACCAAAAGAGATGATATTTTAACCGAACAGTTGCATTTGTAACAAAAGAAGGTGAAATTTCTACCAGAATATATAAACTTTCAAACCAAAAAGAGGAATATTTATTAAGAGTTGAATTTTTAACCAACGAGAATTCTAGGAAGTTTTAAAAAATGCCCTAAAATTTTTCAAATTACAATCTAAATTCCCTTCAAATTTTTGAAATCTATGAAAAATTTCTTGGAAACTTTCAAAATACCCTAAAATATTTAAAATCCTTTGGAGTCTCTTGGAACTTTATAAAGCTCTTGAGAATTCATTGAAAACCCCTTTGAATGCTTGAAATCTATTAAAAATTTCTTGAAATAATTTAAAATGTCCTAAAATATTTAAAATCCTTTCAAATTATTTGAAAATCCTCGGAACTTTTTAAAAATTTAAAAATTCCTTGAAAATTTTAAAAATACCCTAAAATATTAAAAATGCTTTTAAAAACCTTAAAATTATTGAAATCTATTAAAAATTTTTAAAACCTTTTAAAATACCTTAAAATATTTCAAACCCTTTGAGATCTTTCTAAATCTCTTAAAACGTTATGAAGCTCTTGAGAATTTCTTGAAATTTTTTTAAACACCCTAAATCAGTTAAAATCTATTACAAATTTCTTGATATATTCTTAAATACCTTAAAATATTTAATATCTTTTGAAATCTTGGAAATCCCTTGAAATTTTGTAAAGCTTTCGAAAATTCTTGAAATTTTAAAAAATACCGTAAAATCAAAGATTTTATTTGAAATCTCTTGATTAATTTTCTACCAAATCTAGAAATTCAAAAATTTTCAGACTTCACAAAAGAGGGGAAATTGGGTGATTTTTAAATAAAAATAGGGGAATAAAATTTTATAATCATATAATTTAGAGATAACCTATTGCATTTGTAACAAAAAAGTTGAAATTTCAACCAGAACAGATGAATTTTCAAACAATGAGAATTCTTTGAAATTTTTAAAAATACCCTAAAATCTTTAAAATTACAACCCCTTCAAATTATTGAAACCTATTAAAAATTTCTTGGACTCATTCAAAATATCCTAAAGTATTGAAATCGCTTTTAATTTCTTGTAATTCTATAAAGTTCTTCAGAATTCTTTGAATGGTTTAAAAATACCCTAAATTGTTTTTAATTATTTACAATACCTTTAAATTATTGAAAGCTATTAAAAATTTCTTGGAATAATTTAAAATGTCCCAATATATTGAAAATCCTTTCAAATCATTTGAAATTCCTCTTAACTATTTAAAACTAAAAAAAAAATTCCTTGACATTTGCAAAAATGCCCTAAAATTTTTCAAACGCTCTTGAGAATTCCTTGACATTTTTAAAATATCCTAAAATCTTTAAAATTATTTGAAACCTCTGACAATGTTTTTTTATCCTTTAAACAATTTAATATACTTTAAAACATTTTAAAATCGCTTAAAATCTTGTAAAGCTTTCGAAAATTCCTCGAAATTTTAAAAAATACCATAAAGTCTTAAATTTTATGTGAAATCTCTTTAAACTTAATAAAAAAAAGAATAAAAAGCTTAAATATTTATGAATTCTCCAACAAAAAGGATGATTTTTCAAACGAACTAGTTAAATTTTCAATGAAAAAGATGAATTCTTAACGAAAATATAATAGGTGATATTTAAACCAAAAATATGTTTATTTTAAATAAAATACATTTGATTTTATCGAAGAAAGAAAAGAAAGGTTAATATTTAACCAAATAGTTGAATTTTTAACCACGACGATTACTAGAAAATACTGATTTTCAACAAACTTATAGAAAGAAAAATTAATGAAATAAAATTTAAACTAATATCACACCTGATTTTCAAAGTGTTTAGTTGAAAATTTATATAATTTGTTGCAAATTCGTCTTTTGTAGTAAAACAGAAAATTTATATTTTAGGATTGAAAATTCAAGAATCTAGTAAAGAATTAAACTATCTGGTTAAAATTTACTTATTTTCTTGAGATATCAAATTTTTTGTTAGAAAATTAATCTTTTTGGTTGAAAATTCGAATATTGGGTTAAAACTTATATTTTTTGTTGAAAATGTATCTTTTTTGTTAGAAAATTAATCTTCTTGTTTGAAAATCCATCTTATTGGTGGGATAGTCAATTATTTTTCGTAGAAAAATTATATTCTGGGTTAGAAAATTTCATAAATCGTGAAAAATTCAACTATTTGGTAGCAAATTCTTCTTTTCTGGTACAAAATTAAACTTTCTGGTTGAAAATTTAACTACTTGGTTAAAACTTATATATTTTGTTCAGAATTTATCTTTTTTTTTATAAAAAATGACTTTTTTTGGTTGAAAGTTTAACTAGTTGGTTAAAATTGATATATTTTATTCAGAATTAACCTTTTTTCGTAGAAAATTCAACTTTATGGTTAAAATTCATGCAGTTTGTTGAGAATTGATCTTTCTTGGCAGAAAATTAATCTTTTCGGTTCAGAAATCGAATTTTCGGTAGAAAATTAATCTTCTTGGCTGAAAATTCATTTTGTTGGTGAAAAATTCAACTTTTTTGTAGAAAACTCCTTTTTCGGCTCAAAAATTGAATAATCTGATAAAAAAATTAAACTATTCGGTTGAAAATTCAATTTTTTCGATAGAATATTTTTAGTAGAAAATTAATGTTTTTGGTTGACAATCTGACTATTTGTTTAAAATTGATGTATTTTGTTGAGAAATCAAATTTTTCGTAGAATATTAATCTTTTTGGTTGAAAAATCGAGTAGTTGGTTAAAATTTATGTTTTTTGTTGAGAAATCAAATTTTTCGTCGAAAATTAATCTTCTTGGTTCAAATTTCTTCTTTCTGGGTAAAAAATTAATTTTCTTGGTACACAATTCAATTACTTAGTTAAAATTGATGTATTTTGTTAAGAATTTTATCTTTTTCGTAGAAAATTAATCTTTTTAGATGAGAAATCAAATTTTTTGTAGAACGTTCATCTTTTTGGTTGAAAATTCATCTTTTTTATGGAAAATTCAACTGTTTTGTAAAAAATTCGTATTTTGAGATCAAAAATGCAATAATCTATTGAAAAATTAAACTATTTCGTTGCAAATTCTCCTTTTCTTGTAGAAAAATAAATTACTTGGTTGAAAGTTCAGCTCTTTGGTTAAAATTTATATATTTTGTTGAGAATTTATCTTTTTTGGTACAAAATTAATTTCCTTGGTTGAAAATTCAACTATTTGGTTAAAATTATGTATTTTGTTCCGAATTTATCATTTTTTATTAAAAAATTAATCTTTTTGGTTGAAAATTCTACTTGGTTAAAGTTGATATTTTTATTGAGAACTAATCTTTTTTCGGAAAAAATGCAACTTTTTGGTTAAAAATCTAAATATTTAGTTTTAAATTTATATATGTTATTAAGAATTCATCTTTTTCTGATAGAAAATGAATCTTCGTGGTTGAAAATTGAACTATTCCGTTAAAATCGATTTATGTTATTTATATTTCAAATTTCATGGCAGAAAATAATATTTAGTTACAAATTCATCTTTTTGGTTGAAAATTAATCTGTCCACCGTTAAATATTCAACTATTTTGTTCAAAATTCGTTCCTTTTTATTCAATTCAACGTATTTGTCATTTAAAAAGAAAATCAGTTTCTTATTTTATTGGATGTCTTGTTGATGATTCATCCTTTTGTTCTTGGAAATTTAACTACTTGGTTAAAATTTGAACTAATTTCTCAATTCATTAAGCGAGTTTTAGAAATAGTATCAATTAAAGTGGTGTCATCGCTCAAAAAAAAGTGTCAAATAGTGTCAATGCGAGAATGTT
The DNA here is from genome assembly GCA_010014905.2 of Druon quercuslanigerum. Taxonomy (NCBI): domain Eukaryota; kingdom Metazoa; phylum Arthropoda; class Insecta; order Hymenoptera; family Cynipidae; genus Druon; species Druon quercuslanigerum. Next base: position 25,956 of record JAAAKG020165200.1, read on the forward strand.
TTGAATTGTTGTCTGGAATTTTTAAATTTTACCTGAATTGGTTTGCCTTTTTTGGCAGTCGGTTTGGGTTTGTTGGACTCGGGATGTTTGACAGTGACAGTCTTCTTGGTGTCCGAGGTGGACAAGGAAGCCGAGGAGAGTTTCTTCTCCTTGTGGTGTTGTTCCTTAGAGTCCCGGAGGACCTCGACTGCCTCAGGCATCTCGCCGGCGGTACAAGTCGTGAGTCCACAACCCTCCAGGTACTCTGGGATGTCTTGCTCCTTCATGTAAAAATGCGAGAGATTTTCTCGAGTGCTTTCTCGAGTTTCCCCTTTCTCCCTCTTGACGTCCGAGAAGCACACTGTCGAAATGTTACCCACACCCGTCCGATGCTTACTCGCCTTTTTCATAATCTAAGAACTACTCGCACTACTATTCTTCCCGACCTTCCTTCCTTTCTTCTTTCCTTTCCCGTTTCTACGACATCACGTATTTTTAAATAACAAGGCCCTTGTAAGTATTGACATTTATCGACTCAACTCTCGTTTTCACTACCCGCGGCGCAAACGCAAAATGACGCAAAACAACTCACAAATTCGCCCTCGAAAAACTTCAATCCGAAATTATCCGAAACCTGACCCGAAATTTTATCACTTTCCAAGTTGCCAGTAAGGGTTGTAAAGTTTCATGCAACTTTGGAAACGTTTCAAGCTTTCGAAAGATTCGAATATTAGGGCGGGAAAATTTAAAATCATGAAAAAGCGGTATTGAATATTGAATATTTGGATTATGATAAAAACATTTGATTATGTATTGATATATATTTAAAAAAAATTTGCTGTGGAAAATCAACTTTATTTTCTTTGTAAAATTTCCTGTTTTCTAAGGTAATATTGGTTTTTTTAAGTTCATTATTTTCAGTTGAAAATTCAACAGTTTGCTTAAAAAGTCATACCTTCTGGCTTAAATCTCAACTGTTTTATCTTTTATTAAAAATTTAATTAATTTGTTGAAATTTCAGTTAAATTATTGAAATTAATATATTTTGTTAAAAGTCATATTTTTTGGTCGAAAATTAAACTATTTTGATGGATTCAAAAAGTTAAAAATCTAACCATTTGGTTGAAAATTTAAGTAATTCATTTGTTAAAAATTAAACTTTTTTGTTAAAAAGTCTCTTTTTTAGGCAGAAAATAAGCTTTTTGGTTAAAAATTCAACTGGCCTCTAAAAAATTTGTCTTTTTGGCTTTAAAATTCAACTAATTTGTTAAAATTGTTATTAATTTGTTAAAAATTGTATTCATTTGTTGAAGATTGAATTGTTTTTGTTGAAATTAAAATATTTTGTTAAAAAGTCATCCTTTTTGGTCGACAATTCATGTTTCATGTCTTTTGTTAAAAATTTAATTCATTTGTTGAATTTAAACTATTTTGTTAAAAAGTATTTTTGTTATCGAAAATTCAACTGTTTTGAAAGAACCCAAACGCATCTTTTCAAGTTGAAAATTAACCTCTTTTGTTAAAATCTTAATAACTTTGTTAAAAATTTGATTTATTTGGTGAAAAATAAACTAGTTTGTCAGAAAGTTATATTTCATAGTCGGCAATTTATTTTGTATTTAAAAATCAAATCGTTTGTTAACAACTTTATTTATTTGTGGAAAATGTAACTTATTTGTGAAAAATTAATTTTTTTTGAGGAAAATTTAATTTTTTTGTGGAAAGTTTAATGTATTTTTTAAAAATTAAACTATTTTGTTTAAAGTCGTTTTTTTTGTCGAAAATTAAATTATTTCTATGGATTCAAAATGCATCTTTGTAAGTTAAAAATTTAACTATTTGGTTGAAAATTTAAGTAATTTAAAAAATATATAATGTATTTGTTAAAAATTAAACTTTTTTGTTAAAAAGTCTCCTTTTTAGGTAGAAAATGAGCTTTTTGGTTAAAAATTCGACTTTCCTCTAAAAATTTGTTTTTTTTTTGGCTTTAAAATTCAACTAATTTGTTAAAACTTTCATAAATTTGTTGAAAATTTTATTCATTTGTTGAAAACTGAATTATTTTTGTTAAAATTAAAATATTTGGTTAAAAAGTCATTTTGTTACAAATTTAATTAATTTGTTGAAAATTCAATTAATGAGTTGAAATTAAGCAATTTATTTTGTATTTAGAGATCAAATCGTTTGTTAAAAATTCAGTTTATTTGTGGAAAATTTAATTTGTTTGTGGAAAATTTAATGTATTTTTTTAAATTAAACTATTTTGTTAAAAGTCATATTTTTTGTCTACAATTCAACTATTTTGATGGATTCAAAATGCATCGTTGTAAGTTACAAATATAGCTATATGGTTACAAAATTAACTCGTTTATTAACAATTAATTCAATTTGTTTAAAATTTAAATAATTTTTCAAACAGTTATAATTAATTTTTTTATGTAATTAGTTTTACAAAATCAAAGTAATTTTTTAAAAATATAATTTATTTTTTGTAAATTTTACTATTTTATTAAAAAGACATTTTTTGAGGTAGAAAATGAAATTT
>JAAAKG020165211.1:0-28477 GCA_010014905.2 Druon quercuslanigerum
GTGTATTTTGTAGTGTACTTATTGTTGTTTTATAGGCTCCACCCCAAGCTATGATTCCGTAACTCATTATACTGTGGGATTTTTATTTTAAATATTTATATTATTTTTTTTTACATTTTGACCCTCACTTCTTTCTTGGGTATCAGGTAGAGAACATCGTGGTTTCATTGCTGTTCTTGCCTGATCGATTTTTTATTTTCTTGTCTTAATAAGGGTACCGTATGAGTATCGAAACGTTGTTGATTATTTTTTACAAAAGTTTTTTGTTGTGATTTAATAATAATAAATATAAAAAAGCTGAAAGAAATGAAAAGAGAAGGAGGAATGGTTGGTTGATTGCCTTCTAATTTTTCTTTCCTCTGTTTTATGTTTTCTCCACAAAAAAATATTGTTTCTTTTTTAGGAAAATTATATTTTTTTAAGTTACTATGGAAACATTTTATGGTGGTTGTCCGAATTTGGTCGTTGCATTCTTGTTTTTTATATTTAGGTATTCTACGCATAAAATTTAAGAAATTTAAATGAGATAAAAATTAAATTGAAAATCTTACTAAAGAAAATTTGGTTGGTTTCCTTCTCATTTTTCTTTTCTCTTTTTGATTTTTGCCGAAAAAATCAAAATTTTCTTTTCTTCATTAGGAATTTTTTTTCTGTTTCCAGGTGGCAATAGGAAAATTTTGTGTTGGCTGTACAAATTTGGTCGTTATATTCTTAGTTTTGTTTTCAGGAATTATGCACAATAAGAATAGAACTTTCAACCGAAAATTACGATTTTTCAACCAAAATGTTCATTTTCAACCAAAGAGTTGAATTTTACACTGAAAACGATAAATTTTCATTCAATTATATAAAAGATAAATTTGGAATTAAAAATTGATTTGCTAATAAGAAAACGAATTTAAAGCAAAATACATCAACTTTCAACTTTAAAAGATGAGTTTCCAACTAAACAGTTGAATTTTTAACCCAAAAAGACGAATTTTCAAGAAAATATGAATTAATTTTTTTTTAATTTTTAGTCAAAGAGTCTAATTTTGAACCAACAACGATAATTTTCAACGAATAATGAAATAGTTAACTTTTCAATTGAAACATTTAGTTTACAACAAAAAAAAGAATTTTCAACAAATTGGTTAAATTGTGAACCAGGAAGATTAATTTTCTCCCAGGAAGAGGAATTTAAAGTCAAACACATCAATTTGCAACAAAAATTTTAATTTTCAAAATAAAAAGATCAATTTTAAACTATACAATTTTTAACTATTCTTTTAATGAAAAATAGTTTTATTTTCTTATTGGGTTCTATCAGTTCAGTTCGCATTTAAGCGAATTAAGGTGAAAAATGAGAAGTTTCTAGAAAATAGGGGGAACTAGAGTAATTATTTTAAAACATTTCAAAATATTTTGTGACATAAAATATTCCTACTTTCCGTCTTCATCATAACATGAATAATGCAGATTGATTTTTTGACTACTAAACCTTCATCCACTGTCTGGCTAGAGTGAAGTGTATAAGTGGCACAGTAGATAAAAGCGGTTTTGGTCAGCCAGTCAATTCGATATACCAAACGTGTTAATGGTCCGTATCGAATTCGTCACTTTCGAACATGCGGATGACCAATGTTGTTCCCTTTCATGATGTCAGATTTTATGACCAATGCATAGATATATTCGCAATATATTTTCATATGCCAGAGTTCAAACAATGAAAGAAAAAAGGGCGAGGGTAACTTTTCATCTGGTCACATAAAAGTTTTACTACCTGAATTTCCAGCTTGTTCTACTGTCACTCTGAGTAAGGGAACCCGAAACCTCGTGCAAGGGTTCTAATGGACACTGACAGCAACATCGAACTCCACTCTACTTTTGCTTTCAATCATACTACTTTGCGCATATTCTACTTTCAATTAAGTAAGGGATCTTACTTAAATACAGTAACAGTAGAAAACATTTAGAAACTCGAAAATGAAACAGATAACTCGCAGAAATTTTTTACAGAAACTTAATATGATTTTAACTTTACGTGGCAAAAAAGTCTGGTGATTGAAAAACGAATCTAGCCAACAGCAATTTAAAGAAAAAGTCAGGGAATGTTATTGGTCGTGGAAAATTTAGGGATTTAAAAAAGAATATTGCAAAAATCAGGGAATTTTCTTAATTTCAAATAACTTTTAAGCAGAATGTATGTGCAATTTTTCAATTTTAATTTTATATTGTTTTTCATCCGCTTATAAAAGACTCTAGGTTAAGAATGTTACAATTTCAAGATTATTGTCTTCGAATATGAATGATCAAAGTAAATGAAAAATTATGGAATTTCTTAAATAAGATCTTGCGTTAAGCCTGATGCCTTGTATTTATATTCCTTTTTGTTTGCAGTTGATTCCTCGTCAAGATTATCTTTTTATTTATAATTTTATTATTTGTTTGTAGGTTCAACAATTTCGTTAAAAAGTAATGCTACTTGGTGGAAAATTCGAGTTTTTTTATTAAAAATTCAAAGATCTCCGTAGAAAATTTACTTTTTGGTTAAAATTCGTATTTTGGTATAGGAAAGTCAACTAATATTTTTGTTGAATGAACATTAAATTATATTTTAAAAAATTATCTTTCAAATTTAAACAATCATCTAATTTCGTGGACATTGCATCTTTCTTAGATAAAAAGTCAACCGTTCGGTTGAAAATTTAACAATTTTATCAAAAGGTAATCTCTTTTGGTAGAAAATTCAACCGTTTTCTGGAAAATTTGAGTTTAGGGGTTCATAATTCAACTATTTTTGTAGAAAATTTACTTCTTGTTTGAAACTTATATTGTGATGTTGAAAAGTCAAACTAAAATCTTTTTTGGTTAAAACCAAAATATTTTTTTCTAAAAATTTGTATTTATTACAAAATAAAAAATTGTTGAATCTTGCAAATTTAATTATTCTAAACCAAAATTCTTTAATTTGAATTTAATGGTTTTTGTTCGAAAATACCAATTGTTGAAAAATTGTAAATATTATTTGAAATCTAATAATTTGTTATTTAAAATACCAATAATTTTTTTCAAAAATATGTAACATAACAATTGAAAATTGTTCAGAATTTATTGTAAATTTTCTTTAAAATCTAATGATTTTTATTTAAAATAATAAATTTTCTATAAAGATATAACATGAAACTCTTAAAAATCATAAATCTTGTTCAAAGTATAATGATTTTTATTTTAAAATACCAACTTTTGGTGTAAAGCGGTAATCTGAACTAAGCTTGTTAAGAAGTGATGGACCTTTAAAATTTAATATTTTTTGTTAAGCATATGTACCTGATTCTGATTTACAACGCTTACAACCTAAAATCGTTGGAATTCAGAATCTAGATTAGGATCTTGGTATACAAATTCTAATTTTGGGTGAAAAATACTAACAAAACCTAGAATTTTAGGAAATTTTAAATCATGAAACATGTAGGATATTTTTAATAATTTATTAGTTAATTTTTTTAATTTAAATTAACCGCGCAAGTGTTAAAAAGTACAAATATTTCTTCACTAACAAAAGTTTTTCTGTGATTTTTCTTATCGAATGGGATTATTTATAGATTCAATCAAAACATTTAATATATAAAAAACGACAAGAAATAAAGGGCCAGTCAGGTTTTCAACAACAATAATTGCGAGATTTTAAAGGCATGTTGCTTCAGCCCTTTTTTTAGATAGGATTCTGTAGAATTTATTATTTTAGCAAATAGTGTCCAAATTTTCCATTACAACCATTTCTTTTTTATAGATGAAGAAAATACTGAAATAAACTCTTTCGGTATAAAAATGAATACATGCTTTAAATATATATTCAAACGATAAATTAATTCTTACAAACGAATTTTATATAAATTTTTGTGCATTGCACTCGTTCTAAAAATGAAAAAAAAATATCTGAGTTCATTCGAAATGTTCAAATTGACCACTTTTAGCAGACAATTTATATAGATAAATTGATTGATTGGAATTGATTTGTAATTTCAGAAGTGTGATCGAGGCCCGTGTGGAACAAAAGGGTTCAGGAACGCTAGTGGACATCGAGAAAATTAGAGACATATTAGCAATTAATGGAGTTGGGGTAATAAGTAAAATGGACCCTACTGATGGAACGTTTCCAGAAGTCACTGGAAAGAAAAATAGTTCTGTTTCGAAACAAAATGAAGTAGTAGTAAGTAAAAACCAATTTAATAAAAATTGTAGAAAGAAAAACCCAACAATAATATTTTATCTTGGGAATAATGATGTTCCTGAAGCTCACTTTGGAGAAGTAAAGAGTTAAAAGTTTAATTCCAGACGGTTTACAAGACTGAGAACAAGCTCTTAACGGGGCTGCTGATTCTATTGGGTGTTCTTATCCTCCTTGCGATCATATGTTTGATAATATGCTGCATATGTCCTGGATGTCCGTTTTACATGGAGCCTAGGAAAAGAAGAATTCATTCGAGTGAGACGCTAATTTATAGAGCGGATGGACGACCACATCGACATCTGCGAAGAAAGCGCCCTGTGCTAGAAGGTATGTACCACTGCGCATGTGTAGAACTCAGTGATTTCTACTACATGCATGCAGATTTTTCCTGCTTGAGCTTCTGATTTCACATTCAGAAACCCTGAAACTATATCGAATCAATTGGAAATTGTCTATTTTCAGGTGTGATAACGGATTCCACCAAAAAGCAAGCTTGGAGTGCAGATCCTATGAAAAGAAACTGGCAGTTTAACCGAAGAAACACAAAACAATACGGACTAGCATCTCTTCCGGGTGATGTGGTTCGAGAAATAGGAATGGATATCGAACCCAAGAGGAACGCACTATCATTAAGATTACCAGAGAGCCCGATCCCAGCTCATAGAATCAGGGGATTTATTCGCAGGTCCGATGATGACAGGATATACATCGAGGATGTGGAAGCTCATGCTAGAAATTATGATGGAGCTGATGTAGATTCGATTCGCAGACACGAGATTGCGCGAGGTTCAGATGTATCTCGCCAAAGACAACTTGCCAATCAGAACGCTAGGATACGGGAACAACACTTCTTCAGGGAAGGAAATGCTGAAGTTATGAGATTGGTGACAAGAGGTATGGATGAGGAACGTGCTCGAGCTCAAGACCGCGATCAGCTTCAAGGACGAGGTCACGCTCATCCTCCAGCTACTCTGGTGATCGAGCAGCCATCTCATCTTTACAGAGATGGAAAGGATATTTTGCTACAAAGGTTTATTGAAGATCAAGAGATGCGACAAGATCTGCATGGTAGCAGGCATGATGTAGAAGGTGTTAGCATGGAATCGCACCAGCACCTTAAGGAAATGTCACTAATAAGACAAGAAATTCTGCTAATTCCTCAGAGGTTGGATCCTGATCAGAGGTACCATTATGATGATATGGGACCAGATCTTCAACGACTGGTGATTGATCAAAAGGATTATGGAAGGAGCAGAAAAAATGAAGAGCACGCAAATTCTAGGGCAGGAAGTCAAGGCCCTAAAGAAGGAGGTGGAGAAGCCTTGGCTAGTAATCCGGCATCTAAGATTGCTGAAAATTCAACAAATGATCGCGTTCAGTCTAATCTTCAGACCTACACGATAAGTGATGGTGAGCTGGTGAGGCAAAATGCCCTTTTAACTAGATTACTTTTGGAGAAAGAAACTACCAGAGGTGCTGGAGAATCTTTGTTGGATGTAAATTATCTAGAGACTCAGAGTCTTCCTGGCCAAGTAGCAACTGCAACTCAAACAGACAGATCAACCGCGACTCAGACTGATCGTCAAGTTCGTAGTAGAAGTGACAATGATGAGTCGGAGGATGACGATCGGTTAAGGAAAAAGACAAAGGTTAAGAAAAGATCCGAGGTTCAACCGAAATTGATAAAGACGATTTGGATCAAGTCGACTATTCCGGAAGAGATATATCGAAGCGAAGATGATCACTCAATTGCTTGTCAGCAGAATATCATTGACTTAAGGGAAACTAAAAGAGCTTCAGTGTCACCTGAGGTGCTTCAAGAAATTTCAGATTCATTACATGAACAAGGAAATGGTAGTTCTCTAAAGGAATATGAGGAAGATGATTCGCTAAGGATGCATCAAAGGATTATTGGAAAGGAGAAACTTAAAATATACGAAGATAAAACTGATTCCACTTCTCCCGAAACAGAAAAAGAACGTTATTCGAAAGGTAGAGCTAAGAAAGTTAAGGAGAAGCCTAGTTTTGTGGTAAGTGCTGCTAGAAAAAAGGGAGAGCCTAGTTTTCATGTATTAGAAAAGGAGATCAGTTCCTTGCAAAAAAAAATTCGTACCTTTGGCCAAAAGAAGTCTAAGAAGTTTGAGGAAGTAGATGAAGAAATTGATACTTTGTCATGTGATTCTAAGAAGGTTGATAACAAGTTTGAAAAAATAAGAGATGAAAAGAAACAAGAATTGAAACAGTATCTAGAATTGAAACTTGACAAAGAATTAAAAAGTAATTTCTTAGCAAAGGCAATTGAATCGTTTCAGAAAAAGGAGGAAGAGGATATGTTAAAAAAGAGACCATTGAAATATCAGCATTCTGTTCAAAACGTCAGCTTAGAAATTTCGGACCAAGAAGATGTTCCGGCGAAAGAAAAGAATTATTTAATCAAAAGGAGTGATGAGCAAGCTAGTGCAAAAAAATCTCTTGGAAGCTTCAAACTTAAAAGACAATCTAGATTGCAGGTGAAGAATATTATTTCTCGGACGAAGGAGGTTACAAAAAGGAAGGTTAAAAAATTGAAAAAGGAAGATGATACGTCTGAAGAAAAACAACCGTCTGGAGATAAACGAAAGATTAAACAAGGGGAACTTGGCAAACAAGTTACAGAAGGCTCTAAAATATCTCTTAAGTCTAGTACTGATGTTTCAAAAAAAGCATATACGATCGTTAGTACTAGGGTGGAAACCCCTGCTTCAAAGATGGTGCCCGAAGAGAAGCAAAAGAAGCAAAAGGTAGCTGAAGGTGGCAAGTCTAACGTTCAATTGGATAAGGATAGTCATGAAGTAGACAAAAAACTATCAGATCAGCAATCCATTCCTGGTGCAAAAAATACAAATTTTGTAGGTCAAGTACTTCTTGGAACAACCAGAACTGAAAAAGTATCAATGGATCAACAACGTGGTAAAACAAATAGTGAAAAGAAACAGGATATAAAACGCGAATCTGCAACAGGAGATGGAAGAAGTAAAAACATTTTGGAGGAACAACCTAGTACAAAAGATGTGAGGAGGGAAGAGTTAAAACAAGAATCTGCTACAGCAGAAGGAAATAGGGTTTTGCACCATGAGCTTGCTTCAAAAGATGACAAAAGGGAATTTCTTTTGACTCAAAGATCCCCTGTAACAGTTCAAAGTGGAAAAGCCCCTTCAAATAAACAAGATGACATGGATGAAGAAAGCAAACATTTCTTAAAACAACAACCTCTTGTTACAGGGGATAAAAGTTGCTTCTCTATAACACAACATGATATAACAGACGACAACAGAAGATTGTTAACAGAACAAACCCTTGCATCTGAAGATACGCAATTTTCTGTGGATCAACAATTTATGATAACAGATGAGTCTATAAAACCTTCTTTAGAACAGAAACTTTTTGCAACATATGGAGATGAAAAACCTTCATTAAATCATAAATTGTCTGAAGTAGTTGATTGCAGTAAACCGTTTTTAGAGCAACAAACTAGTGCAACAGAAAGAACAAAAACGCCGTCAACTGAAGAATATATGGAGACGGAAAAATCAATTCCAAACCTTAAAAACATGATACTGGAAAGAGATGCTATGAGATTTGGAGATGGCTCTCAGGAGTCGACTGATACAAGTGAGGATACGAATTCTACAATTAAGCGTCCTAATAGTGTTACAGAAGATAATAAGGCTGATACTCATTTACAAACACCATCTTTAGATCGAAAAACTGAAAAGGAAACAAAACACAGTGGAAGATTATCGGGAAAAGTGAAGGCAAAAAATAAGGAACTTAGGGAAAGTGAAGAGAATATGTCAGAGGATCAGGGTAGGAAAAGAACAATTAAAAAGAGAAATGAAACATCAAGTCCTAACAGCAGTTCTAATAGTGTCCATTCAAAAAGTCATGAGGATATCTTCAAACCTGAGCATGATTTTCCATACGTAAATCTACCTGAAAGTTATACATCTACAGATTTGGTTGTAAGTCATAAAGATACTGAAAGAAACAAAAGAGGACAATCAAAAACAGAAGAAGATTTTAAACAAAATGAAGGAATAGAATTAGAGAAAGAAAATAGAAAGGAGGATGATGTGAAAGTTGACAAGGAAGATGAAAAAGAAGGTGATGTACAAAAAGAAAGTAATAGTGATAAGCTAACGGAAAATAAAGAAACTGTCAATGATAAAAAAGAAACTGATGTTAGAAGAAAACCAGAGGCTGAAAAAGTTCTAGGATTGACGATAACTGATGAAAAATCATATCAGAACAAACAACCGACATCTTCTACTCCTAGCTTAACTCGAAAAGTTATTTCGAGTCAAAAAGTAAATATAGATCCCACTGTATCTGATGATGGTACACAAAAAATAATATCCCCAAAGAAGAGAGATGAAAAATCAGAAATAGCAGAAATATCTTATGTTTCAGAAAATTCAGAAAAAGTTTTAATAGCTAATAACCAATATGATATGATACCAAATATAGTAGATAATTCTCCAGTATCTAAATCGTCAACTCTAAAGTCAAAATCTTCATCTCTGGAGTCAGAATTCACTACCGAACCTGAACAAAGAATAATTTCTGATTCATGGGGTAGTAAGGGCCAACAACTCACAACAAATGTAAACATTAAGGAATCAACGACACCCATTAGAATGAGTTCCCGAGATGAGGATCATGATCGAAAAATGGCTAAAATTTTAGCAGAAGAACAAGAGCGGTTACAAAGACTGGAACTGTTATACAAAAAATTCAATGAATCAGAAGATGATAGTGATTTCTCGACAGATAGTGATATGTCCACTAAGACAATCTTCACAACGCAACATTATCGTACTACACGGCACTCGCCAACTAGAGAACTGCGAGATGATAAGTTTAAAATAACAAATGTTGAGGATGTACAGCAAATTATAGCACGCGATGATACAAAGGATGTGAAAACAGATTCTGAAGCAAGTCCTGGAATTTTGCAAAAAGAAGCTGGAGAAGATACAATGACAGGTTTACATGAGAAAATGCCTGAACAGACTGCTGTTGCTGTAGATAGTAAGAAAATAGATGTTAGGGAACATGAAAATGATCATAAACCTTCAGTAATTAATTCATTGAAGAAACAGAATTTGAAGGAACCAAGCATTTCACAAAAATCTGGTAGTAGAATCGAAAGCCGTCTAAGGCCGTCAAAAATTTTGGATTCAACATCGTCACTACATAAAGTAACAAAGAAGACCCATCTTCCAGATGAAGAAGTTAGAGGAAAATCTAAATTCGTTAGGGATAAATCTCCACTTGTTACTGATATTGGAAAAGAACCTCAGTCTACTAAAGTTCGACAACAGTTTTCCAAAACAGAGGATTCTAAATCTTTTGGGAAATTGAGAAAACAATTAGTTCCTAAGGAAATCACAAAGTCTCATCTTTTAGAAGATGATGCAAGCAAGCAGCCTAGGGGAAGAGACAAATCTCCAAAAGGACTAGAAATCGAAAAACCAAAAGGTACTGAAAAATTGGATACAAAATATTCTGAACCAACAAAGGTGATTTCTAAAAGAGAGGGAAGGAAGTTTCCTTTTGATAAAGCTGAATTAACAACTCATGTTGATAAACAGTCGAAGAAAGAAACACATCCAAGAAAGATAGATAGAAGCTTGTCACCACATAAAGAAGTGAAAACACATCTTTCTGATGAAGAAATCATGAGTGGTAATAAGTTGCCAGTAACAGTAAAAAATGAACTAGAGTTAGATCAGGATAAGAAACAATCTCATAAATCGCCTAGAAAGGAAGTAATAAAACAAGTTAATGAAACGTTAAAAAAATTAGAGGCTGATCACGAAAATGATCATTCTCAGCAACTGCACATTAAGAAATCAAAAATAGTCAAAGATCAGAAGGACAGAAACTTATCACCACGTAAAGAAGTGAAAACACATCTTTCTGATGAAAAAATCAGGAGTCGTGATAAGTCGCCAATAGCTGTAAAAGAGAAAGTAGAGCCAGGTCAGGATAAGAAACAATCTCATAAATCGCCTAGAAGGGAAGTAAGAAAACCGGATGATGAAACGTTACAAAAAGTAAAGGCTGATCACAAAGATGATCATCCTCAGCAGCTGCAAATTACGAAATCAAAAATAGTCAAAGATCAGAAGGACAGCAGCTTTTCTTCACGTAAAGAGGTAAAAGCACATGCTTCTGATGAAGAAATCAGGAGTCGTGATAAGTCGCCAATAGCTGTAAAAGAGAAAGTAGAGCCAGGTCAGGATAAGAAACAATCTCATAAATCGCCTAGAAGGGAAGTAAGAAAACCGGATGATGAAACGTTACAAAAAGTAAAGGCTGATCACAAAGATGATCATCCTCAGCAGCTGCAAATTACGAAAGCAAAAATAGTCAAAGATCAGAAGGACAGAACCTTGTCACCACGTAAAGAAATGAAAACACATCTTTCTGATGAAGAAATCAGGAATCGTGATAATTCGCCAATAGCTATAAAAGAAAAAGTGGAGCCAGTTCAAGATAAGAAACAATATCATAAATCACCTAGAAGGGGAGTAACAGCGCCAGTTGATGAACCGTTACAAAAAGTAGAGGCTGATCACAAAAATGATCATCCTCAGCAACTGCACATTACGAAATCCAAAACAGACCAAAATCAGAAGGACAGAAGCTTGTCACCACGTAAAGAAGTGAAAATACAGGTTTTGGATGAAGAAATCAGAAGTCGTAATAAGTCGCCAATAGCTGCAAAAGAAAAAGCAGAGTCAGATCAGGATAAGAAACAATTTAATAAATCGCCTAGAAGGGAAATAAGTAAACCAGTCGATAAAGAGTTACAAGAAGTAGAGGCTGATCACAAAGATGATCATCCTCAGCAAGTGCACATTACGAAATCAAAAATAGACAAAGATCATAAATCTGATTTAGGGAAGGAAGAAGTCGTCAAAGCCCAATCCAGGTATATGTCCTGGTACAAGCGGAAAAGGGAAGAGATGGAAAAAAAGAGATTGGAGAGGAAACTTGCAGAAGAAGAGGAACAAAGGCCTCGTTGGATGAAAAGGTTAAGGGTCAACAAACTAAGGGAACCTTCAGACAAACCTACTGAAGCTCATCCAGATGGTACTCCAAAGCCAAAGCAGAAAGTAAAACCATCTGTTAATGTAGAGTCTGAACAGCTGAAAGCTATTGTTCGCCAAGGGAGAAAGATGAGAAAGGCTGAAGGAATTAAGGAGGATCTGACTGTTCAGATTTTTGCTCCTAAGAAACCACCGCCAGCTCAGGAAATTGCAATGCAACCAAATCCAAAGCATCCTCTGATACAACATTCAGAATACAAGTATGAGCAGATGCCTACTCCTTTTTATCTGCATCCACCGCCAGTTCCTTATCCATCACCGCAATTGTCTCCGGAACATTGTCCCAATAAAGAAGCAAAAAAAACTGATGATGATTTAGATTCTGGAATTGCTGTATCTCTGCAAGGAAGCACAAGACTTAGACACCAGCAGCTCCTGGAGAAGAAGAGTGTGTTCGATATTGCCTATAATGAGGCTGCACCTTCGCATCTTCGTTCAGATAGCAGTACACCTCCATCTTAAATAGCACTCTCATTTTTTGTTAGTAGTATAGCTATGTCACTACGATACCATTGGCTGACCGAAGAAGGTTCTGTTTGGTGCTAAGTTTCCAACTTCTGATGACATTACTAGTAATCTTACTCTGCTGAGACGTGGCGCCACAATGAGATACCAGCACTACTTTTGTACATTTTTTGAGAATTTTCTAGGTCCTTTCGAGGAACTGATAGAAAAGATTTGTTGTATCTATTAATGAAATTAATATGGAATTAATGATCAGATGTGGTCAGACTAAATTATACTGTGGTTAAATATTTTTCATGAACAAATCTTTTCTTTTAGTATATAGAGATTAGAAAGCATATCATCCGTTATTGTTCCAGTCTGCCTATGATGATAGGATAAGGAAATGTAATTTTCAGTGCCTTAAGAAAAAAGCTCATTTAATAAATTCCGCGGCATATGTGAAGGACACTAGACTTCATTAAAAATATATTAAAATTTACAAGGTATTATTTCAGAAGCATTTCATGAAAAATTAAAAAGAAATTACTCAAATATGTCCTTATTTGATGTATATTAGGAAACGTGCTTTATGTATGATTAAAAACATTAAATCTTCTTATGCATTACACTGTCATCTATAAATGCGCCAGTAAATTACATGTTGTTTCGTAAGAAGGTGCCAAGTAGCCAAAAAAGACTTTTTTATTATTATCAACAAAATGTTGCACAAGACTTCCATTAAGATTCCACGGATGTTCCGTGGAATGTTTTTACGTGAGAATTCTGCACTTGGTACCTCGTATATTAAAATGAATTATAATCTATAAAATGTTTATACAATTTTTTTGTAAATATACTATGTGTACAAAATATCTATTCTGATTTTTAATTTCTAACTTATCTTTCCTTTTTTGCAAACGGAACAGAAGAATTTTCAAAAAAAAACAGTATGACTTTTCAACAAAATAGTTTAATTTTCAACCTAACGGTTATATTCTTGTCCAAAAAAGATGCAATTTCGGCTCAAGCAGGTGACTTTTAAAATCAAAAAGACAAACTTTCAAAAAAGAGTTGAATTTTGAACCGGACAGTTGCAATTTTATTCAAGAAAAATGAAATTTCTTCTGAAAGAGATAAATTTAAAAAAAAACTCTAAAAATTTAGTTAAATATTAATACAAAGAAGATCCCAGTTCACAAACAATAAGTTATTTTTCTGCTAAATAGTCGACTTTTTAACTAAAAAGTATGACTTATTAACAAGATTGTTAAATTTTCATCCAAAAAGTTGCATTTTCGTCCACAAAAATTAAATTTTCACTATAATAATATAAATAATTACGGACCTGTTCGTTTGCACGTGCATAGTACTATGAGTGGTTCGTGGTGTTAATTTTGTCCTAGTGAATAAATAAAAGTGTATAGTATAGTGCTATCTGCAATAAAACTATAGCGAGAGGAGCAACGGATTTTCTAGCCTGTGGAAACTGTGGTGCTTTTTCTCATGTTACCTGTCTGAATTTGTCGACAAAGGATATTGAAAGTATCAACAAAAAACAGAAGGTTGGGAAATTTACTAATTGCTCTAAACCCTTGGGTAAGGAAAGTACTCACCTTCGTGGGTACCTTCTCTGTTTCGCCTGAGGGAGACGTAAGTAAATCAGGGATGTCTTCTGTCACGCTGGGCCCGAAGTTGAAGCATTAATCTCCGACGCTAATTCTAAGGGACAGGGGTCCGGTCTTCAAACAATCACTTCCTTGTTGGAAGACTTTGAGGCTAAATAAATGACTTTTAATAATTCTCTTAAAGTAGCCATCAAAGGAATAAAATATGATGTTATTAAAAATACTTCCCGCATTGTGGTATTAGAGAAGACTACGTCTACGAATGTGACAGACATAATCAAGCTCCAAGCGGATTCCAAATCCACTCTAGAAGATAACAGGCGTTTGAAGACTCAGGTTTTTAACTTTATGAGTAGATGCAATCACCTTGAACAAAATGCGCTCTCTTTAACATCTGAGGTTCCCGGTTTACCTATCAAACTATCGGAGAATTTGCCCGCTACTTTCTGCCAGACTGCTGCAGCTTTGGAGGTACCTCTCACAATCGGTGACATTTCGTCTATTTTCTGTCTTAGAGTTTTAACAAACAATTTCACCTCGCGGAATATCCCACCAATATTGGTGGTTAAATTGTAACAGCAATCTACTTGCGTGAAACTTTTTGTCAACTGAAGGAAAAAGCGTGGAGTCACCACCAAAATGATTGGATGCAGTGAAGATGTGCCCCTGTATATAAGAGAATCGCTGTCTAAAAACAATCGGCTTATATAGGTATAGTTCAGCTCTACAATCACCGAGATTTTTTCTTGCCAACATCAATGATCTTGATGCTCTCAGTTAAGATGCATTCAGGATTGAACTGCACTATGTGGCTCTCGCAGCTAATCAGCTACGTTCTTTGTATACTTTTTTGGCCATTTTTTTCTGTTCTCTTCAATTGTATAAGTATAGGTTTGTACGATAATATTTGCTTTTCGAAGCCCTATATTCTTTATTATGGATGGTTGATTGTTATTTTTACTAATGGATTTGTTACTAATTTAGTTAAAAACAAGTCGCAATTTTTTTTAGCTTTTTTCTTCGCCTTTTAACATATATATTCAGGCAATTTATAAGTTTAATCTGTGAATACTTCGCAAATAAATCTGTATATTCTATGCTGGTCTATTTTTGGATACATTTACGCCTATTCTTCTTATGCAACTAAATTTATTCTTTTTCTATTATGCATTCTTTAAGTATTTGATATGTGAATGCGCAGTCTCTCTCAACTCACATTCATTAGTTCCGTCATTTTCAGCTCTTGTGCGTACCATATCATAGCAGTCGCAGAAACAAGGCTAACTTCGACTCACCCATCGCGTGTAGTCGCACTTGACAATTACGCACTCTTCCGAAGTGACAGAGAGAAGCGGAGAGGGGGTGGTGTTTGCCTGTATGTGCACGATAGCCTTAGGGGAATCTTATTTTGAGTGAGCTCGGCAGTTAATTATCCTACTGCTGAATTTCTTTTTGTTGAAGTCAAGGAAGTGAGGGACAGTGTTATGGTGGGTGTCATTTATAAACCTCCAAATGCTTATTTTAGCATTATTATTTAAACATTACACCTGAAGTTCTCTTTAAAAAACTCCGAAATAGAAACTAGCGCTATAGGAACAGATAGTATATCTATAAAGATGATTCGAATAGCGCTTCATGTAATCTTCCCCATACTCCTTCACATACATAACCCTTCTCTTCAAGTAGGATTTTCCCCTAATTTATGGAAAAATGCGCTGATCCGCCGTATTCCTAAAGTTTCTAGTCTCTCTTCTCCTAATGATTTCTGGACGATTTCGATACTTTGTGCGATGTCCAAGTAATTAGAACGTACTGTGCAGTCGCAAATCACGAGTTACTTAATGTAAATGCAAATAGGCTACTCGATCCGTTACAATCTGGCTTTCAGGCTAAGCACAGTACTTTAACAGCCTTCCTTAAAGTTACTTCTGCCTTAAAATTGCTATCGAAATAAAGAAGTAACAATGGCTATTTTATTTGATTTTTCTAAAGCTTTCGATACTCTTGATCACAAGCTTCTGGTCAATAAACTTCGCAACTTTAATTTATCCAGCACTGCAATTGCGTGATTTGAAGCCTACTAAAAAGACCGTATTCATCAAGTGTCTAATGATAGGGGTGAACACACAGACTTTTCGGTCTGTACACCTCTTATATTGGTAGTGATCATGAGCACTGCAAGTAACATAAATACGCGGACGATTTTAAACTATATATCTCTGGTCCTATCTCCTCCACTAATAGTTTGATTGCGCAGGTTCAGAAGGATATTAACACAGTCAATCAATAAGCAATAAACAATAGGTTAGCGCTAAACCCTTCGAAAACTAAAGCAATTATTATTGGACAGTCCTCTTCCCCACCTTTCGATACGCTAGTGTCCTTGTCTCAGCTTAAGGTTGATGGCCTTGACATTGCCTTCGTTGATTCCGTGAGGGACTTAGGGTACATCCTTAACTGTACCCTCTCCTGGAAAGAGCAAATTCTTGAAATCTCGAGGAATATTTTTAGAGTTCTCCAACAGCTTAAAAGGAATAAGTAATCCTTGCCAACATCAACTCGGTTCTTCTTCTTAAGACTTTTATCCTCACATTTTTTGATTTTGGGTGTATTATTTACGACGATATCACAGATAACCTGAATTCTTAACTAGAGCGAGCACTTAATGCTTGCATACGTTTTATCTATGAAATACTGAAATATGAACATATTACCCTATATCGGCAACGGGCGGGATTTCTTAATGTGGCTAAGGAAGACAATTTTTATGGGCAATCGGATTTACAATCTCTTTTATAACAAAACCCCTCAATATCGTCTAGATCTTTTTGAAAACAGAACTGTGTCTTTACCTGTTCTCTAAGTTGCAAAGATCATTTATGGTGAGGGGAGCTCGTCTTTGGAATAAGGTACTTGAATCAATTAGAAATGCACCTTCGCCTTATCATTTTAAAAAGATATTCTTCAACTATTTGTTTAGCATTGATCATTCTACTTTTGAAATTTCACACTGGTAAACTGTAAATTGTTGATTTTTCTAACTTTTAGTGAAGTTTTGTGACCTAATACTATTATAAAAAATTAAACCCTTAAAATTCGATCCATAGTCTATATGAGCTATCTAACAATTATATCTTAAGTTCTCTAATAATATCCGTAATGCCAACCACTAGCTCATATTAGCATATATTACTTTTATTCATTATATAATATATTATTTTATCTTTAGCTATCTGTAATTAGTATTTTTTACCTACGTCATATTCGTCGTTTGATCAGAGTTGTCAGACTTTTTTTTGTAAAAATTTTTTATCCCAGAAAGATGCAATATTTCTGCTTATAAAGATGAACTTTTAAATCAGACAGACCATTTTTCAGAAAATTTTCCATCCAAAAAAGATTTCAGTTGACTTATCAGCAACAGAATATTAATTTACACAAAAAGTTCACATTCTACGAAAATAATTGAGTTTTTAAACCAAGAAGGCGATCTTTAAAGAAAATCGTTGAATTTTCAACCAGAATAAATGTATAAAAAATAAATTTTTTAAGTTTCATTTAAATAAAAATATAATCTTCATGAGAAAGTTTTTGCGAATTTGCAAAAATTACGTACATGAGTGAAGGATTCCCTACCTTAAAAAAGCCGAAAAAATGCCACGACCCCCCCCCCCTCCCCTTAAATTGTTAAGTAATTTGAGTACGGTCCCTTAAAATATTTGTTTTAAATTGGTCTTCTTTTAAAATCGAAGGGAGAGTATGGTAATAAAAAAAATGAACAAATGCAGGCAAACAGACTCGGAAGGGAAATTAGGAATCCTCCCTATTCCTGTTTCGTGTTTATTATTCTTCTTTTTGCTCTTTGAAGAGATGCATTGTTGTCCATTTATTACCCTGAATGAACAAAGGTTTTGGAACATGATTTCCCGCCAACTCCTTTCTTTACATTGCCAAACGGCAACAATGGAGTGTGCTACACTTCGATGTAATCGACTTTTTTCATCGTTCCTACTGCCTAGCGGCGACGTAGTTGGAAATGTTCGTTCGGATTGTAAGCTTTCTGACGATTGCGGGAGCTTTTCAGCGTTTCCGTCCTTAAAAGGTACTATACTGCCACCCAAACTCGTCCACCTCAAAAGCACCTGCTAAGAGCTTCTCCGAATCTACCGGCACGTAACAAATGTACGAATAACCTAAAAGGTTTAATGCACTAGGCGATTGCCGCCGGTGACAATGATCGGGTGCACGAACCTATTGTCTTCAACTTGGAAAGCACTTCAAGACCTTTGTAACTCGCTTTAGAATACCGGCAATTTCAAAACTTTCGCTGCCTACCCACAATTCCATGGCAGCGGAGATTCCTTTATACTTGAAGACTTAGTGAATCCAGATTGAGAATTTATGATTTAAGTTCTGATATTTTTTAGTTTTGATAAAGAAAATGTTGAGGACGCAATATTTGGCTTATCCAAAAATTCAAACGTTTGATGGGTACGTAGATGCATTGCGAGCGGATATATCCAACATTCTGACAATTTTTCAGGAAACAAAAAACGTTTCATAAATTGAATTTTCAATGACAAAAATAAACATTTATTTTCAAAATAATTTAATGCTGCATTGAAGCCCGGCAACTTAGATTGGAGCACAACTTCTGAAGTTAATACTATGATTAAAAATCCAATTTTTAATGTCATAAATAAATTAATTTCTGGCTATTATGTTCGAGACGCACATATTCCTGAGTATATTGTAACTTTGGAAGGTGATTACAAATCTAATTTGGATTTTAGGAAAAAGTCTCTTGTTCCCGAGACACTGTAGTCGTGAACTGAGGGGTGAAAAGATTGATTGAAAGTTCAGAGAAAATGTAGGGGAAATTTTTTTCGGTCGAGGCGCTTGTTTCTTTAAATTTGGTTTCTAATTTTAATCCTTATTGTTAATAAAAATAAACAAAACCATAATATATTTGTAGCTATTGAGAATGATTTTACGAATAAAGCAGGGAAAGTGCTAAGTTTTTTGCTATTGTAAAAGGAATTTCTTGATGTGTAAGAAAATATATTCTACGTTTTCCTTAGATTCAGCATTTAAACTTGAATAATCCTAAATTAAAAGCATTTGTTATTACACAACTTTTTTATTGTTTCCTAATGAAATATTCTTGATTGAAATATTTAAAATTGTTTGGCTTCAATTTTTATATGATTTTATTGTATTTGTTATTACATTTATAAGTCTGATTTCCCTTTCCTTTCTATAGTTCAACTTCTTTGACTGTAAAATTTTCTTTTTAGATTCAGACACGTTTTCATGGCATTTGCTTTCTGAAAACTCAATTCCATACTCTCTAAAAACGCCTTTGTTGACTCCAGTGTCCGTGTCTATGGGACTCAATAATATTTGCGAAGTTGTACGACACAGAAGAATTTTCGAACGAATCCCAGGAGCTTTGGAGGTACTAGTAGTAATCGACGTGATAGAGTAGGTAGTAGGATCGGACTCGGTAAAAACAAAGAGGAAAGAGGTAGAGACTCAAAGTGAAAAAGAGAGAGGGAGAAATTCAGGGGTTGAGGAAAACGGATATTATAGTAAGCAAAGAAAGAACGGGGCTAAAGGGTGCAAATAAAAGGAAATGATGAAAAAGATCAGAGGGTATCAAAGTTTTATTAACTTCCGACGGTGTCTTTTACATCAATAGCAGAAATCAATTTGTGAAATTTTCTTTATTTCAGGGAAGATCATACAAATATTTTTATCTAATTTAGGGTTTATAAGGGAAGAGCCAGTATAAAAGACATTTTAGAGTGGTAGATGGTCAGGAAAGGATGAGGGCGAGGGATGAGCCGGGAAAACAGACAGATTTTTCTCAGACTGATTTTTGTTTGAAAATATTTAAGTAGATGACTCCTGTATGATAGAATGTATCTAGAAAATCAAAATTAGAAAAATGAAAATTTTGATAAAACCATAGTTGGAAAATGAAAACTGCTTCTTGTTGAAATTTAATAATATCTAACAGCTTCATTTTATGAGATCGGATCTCCTTTCAAGATAGGGCGGGTGATATAAATGCGTGCTTAATGGGTCGTAACAAGGTGACATAGCTCGAAAACTGATTTAAATCAAGCGAGATTCGCGCATGTGCCACGGAAGATGCTAAACGTGATGTATATATTGTGGGGTGGTTTCAGATCCACGTGGATCTGAACCGCATTCTCTCAGTCGCGTTAGCGAACCCGTGGCGTATCATCCCCATTCTGTCTCTTATATTGGTTTACAATTTTCGAGCATTAAAAGGAAAAAACTACGAACACTATCAGTGTTCTTAGGCTGTGATTTTTTCGTGAACTTGAACTCTGTGTTTATCATGAAGTGCTAAAAAAGCAATGGATAATCTATCAAATATTGTGTTTATTATTTTTTTTCAAAAAAAAATTTATTACTTTGTTTGATAGTGAAGTTTGTAAAAAAAACATATCTCGTTAATTTTGCTTCTGTTGAAATTAGTGAAAATAGAAAAATGTGGAGAGAATTTTCCTGGGGGAGATAAAATAATCGTCACAAGGTGAGTCTTTTCGTTAAATAATACTTCGAACTTGTTGTTACATTTTTTTTCTTATCATTTAGAATAGTTAGGACGTTGAAAAAGTGAATGAGAACTATTTAAAAAAAAATTTAACAGGAACTGCTCTGCAAACTATTTGCAAAAAACCAAAGTCTGAGATTTTTAAGAAAGAAAGAATGAAGGAAATGAAGATTAGTTATGGTACAAAGAAAAAGAAGTTAACTAATCACAGAGTAATATTAAACATTCAAATAAAGAGACTGAAAAGATGATATAAAACTTTAAGATTCAATTTTTTGTTTGATGAAAATCTGAGCGTTCCTTATTTTTTGGCGTAGGGGAGACCACCCCCTCAGTAGGTAGTCGTAGGTCGTCTAAATTTATACCTGTGAAAATTCGACTTTCGATTTTTGGTAATCGATCCCTTCCCCCCCTATTTTTTCGATTTCCCGCAAAAGTGATTCCCTTTTTTTAAAAATAGGTCAACATTAACCAGTACCCTAGGGCTTTTGAAATTAACAGTATGTTTGTAATGGGAAAAGCTCGATTTTCTAAAAAATGGAAAACAGAAGTACTTGTTATTAACTTTCTGTAAACTAAAGTTTATTCATCTCTTAAAGAATATTCAAGAAATAATTTTCAAGCAATATTTTTGAATTTTAACACCCGCAACCCGCTTTTATTGGGCTGGGACATGAATTATTATTCTTATTTATTATATTATATTATAATTATTTAATCTTGATTATATTATTCTCAAGCACTATTATTTTTATTAAATAATTTTCAAGTTCTTAAGTACTTTTTAAGCTAATTTTTAATTATTTAAACAATTTTTATGTGTTTAAACAAGTTATTTTTCTTTCGAAAATCGTAAAGTTATTATTTTTCGGGATAAATGACACACTTGATGGATTTTAAGATTATTTTTTCATTAATAACATATTTGAGAATTATTGCAATAGTTTCAATTTTTTTAAACAACATTCTCCCCTTTATATCGTGCAAAGTTATTATTTCCTGAAATGAATGACACAATTAATTAATTTTTTAAGTTATGTATTTTTAACGATATTTTGCAATGATTTAAACTCTTCATTTGTTTAAATAATTTTTTTTTAACACAGCCTTTTCCTAGGATTGGTGGAGAAAATTCTAGTTTTTTCGAATCTGTTACACTATGTTACTTATTATTCAGTATTTTCTTATCTTAACACTTTTAAACTAATTTATTAAACAAAAACCTTATTCAACCATTTTTTCAATTACGTTATGGATAGTTATATTTTAATATCGATGTCATTAATACTGATATTAATTGTTTAGATAATTTTAAACTATCTTTCGTAAAAACTATCACGCTCAACAATTAATAACTTCTTCATTAATTCTAGAAAATAATAACTTTTTAGGATTTACAAGGGACAAGATTGGTTAAACAAATGTAGATTATTTAAATCATTTCCACAAATCCTAAACCAAACAATTTTAATTATGTCAATAATTTATATAATACTAACTTTTTACGAGTTGGTTAAGAAAAAAGTGATACAAATAGAAATTGTTTAAATAATTGTTATGTATGTTAAACAAAAAATATTATTTTTTGAATTCATCAACTATATCATTTATCCCAAAAAATAGCTACTTTTTACGATTTACTGGAAAAAGTATCCTTTAAACAAATAATAATTGCCCAAACAATAAAAAATTAGTTAAAAAATACTTTGAAACTTCTCGCTTATCAAGTAAAAATAATTAGTGTTGAAAAAATGTGAAAAGCGCCTTCTTTAGCATGAATTTAACATAAAACTACTATTTTGAATTCCAGGCACAATAAAGGGTATTGTTTACAACATATCAATCATAAGTACTTCTTTTTTACATTTTTTCAAAAAATGTTCTTTTCCAATTTGAAAACCCATGTTAATTTTAAATACCCAAGGGCATGATTTAAAACAAAAAAATATGAGATTTCTTTCAGGGAAACGAACGAATTGGGAGAATCGATCAATAAAAATCGGGAGTCGAATTTTTGACCATCCTATTCGACGCGTCTATTATATGTTTTGTATTTAGCATTTACATTATTGCAATATTTAAAAAATAAACATGTACATATCATAACTTTATTTTGCTTTTGTCAAAATAAACAAATCTAATACTTTTAATACGTTTATATAATATATATATATATATAATAACGTCTAATACGTTTAAAAAAATACTCATAAACGAAAAATTCAAAAAATTTTGCAAATGAAAATTGTTATATAGAGATAGCTATAAAAATTCTATCGATTTATATCAATTAAATACAACCCATTGTTTAAACAAACTCGATTTACAGTTTCTTATATTAATGTCAATACTGTGACAGAAATTCTGAAATATTTCAAATTTTTTAAATTTATTTTTATTATTCTTACGATATTTAATGAATCAAACTCAACCTTTTCTTGTTAAAAAAATATTTATTTCATTAAACTCTACGTATAACTACTTTTTCCTCAATATAGTCAAAATTGCACACATAAAACCATTTTTGGGAAAAATGTAAAATCGGTAAACAATGAATTCTTTTCTGACCAAGCTCTTAGCTTAATCAATAGTGGGCATTATTCGGGACTACGATCCCTCTTAATTTAATGACCCTAGCTCAACCTGTTTTCCACGACATTTTTTAAATACCTTAGTTTTGGACTCCTAATTTCAAGTGATGTCGAGATATGTGAAAAACTGAAGTTCGAAAATTTTGAGCGTTAAAAAGCTTTTATAGAGCTATATCATCCGGTACAGTATTCTTTCCATTATGGCAATGTCTATCTAGTCTGTTATTTTTTTAATAAATAATTTTGAAAGTGAATGATATTAAACTGAAAAGTTCTTTTTTGAGCAACGAAGGAACTAGCTGAAACCAAGATAAAGTTTAAAAGCCTTAATTTAAAGAAACCTTCTTCAAATGTATAAATCATCTTTAAAATATCTCGAAATTACGAAGAATAAAATTTCTCATCAGAGGTTGGACGTCACCCTCTGCCTTGAGGCCGAAGCACCAGAGGGTGGAGTTTTGCATCTAAAGTTGGCTACCAAATGACGGAAGGAGACAAGAATTTATTGGCCTTGGTTTCCATGTAACAGGAAACAAATTTCCCTGTCAAGGAGTTAAGAGAACATCGTGTAATTCAGATGCGGGACGCCGCTTCTAACTGATAGATAGACCTAATGAAATGGAATCGAATAATGGATGATAAACCGTGATTGCGTCGAGAAGCCGTTCCGTAATTGATTGATGACCCCTGCTAAGGGCGTAAAGTGTATTGGCACATGATACGAAGCGTGCCACAGAATTCAGGCTACCTAATGGGATGTACTTGCTATCCTTACCAAGGGTGTGTCCTCAACGTCTTACTAGTCTGACACCCTGCCAACCTATATCATGCCATGATTTATTATCATTGCTCCTTGTCTTTTTCATCTACAAGCAAAAATCAGCTGAATACTTTAGGAATTCATTTTCCTTACATTTGTTTTTTGTAAAAATCATTTTCTCATTCTTACTGGGAATATCATTGCTTCTGAAAAAGAAAATTTGTTATCTAGTCATTCAGTGCCGCAAATTAGGACGGATTTGTAACCCCAGGAGCTCTAAAATACAATACCGTTGGGAAGAACTACAAGTTTATTTACTATGGGTGTAATTATTTGTGCTTATTTCATTACCACTTTGCTTCGTCATAGGTATCAAATAAAGTTTCTTTCCCATAGAGGAAGAGTTTTCTCTAACAACAAAAAAAATGGAGACTTCTAATATTTTTGAATCTTATATATCTGTCTTCGCAAAAAATTTATTTTCAAAAAGCTAGAGTGTTATATTCCAAATTTAAAAAAATTTTCTTCATATAAATAATGTTAACTCTTTTCAACTTTCTAAGCCACTATTGATTTAGAAAGAATGGCAAATGAAAGCTCGTCAATTAATCAATCCGCGCGTCTCGAAAAGGCAAAAAAATGTCATCGAATACAGTACTGTTATATTTCTAATACAAAAAATCCTCGCATAAACAAATTAAATAATTTTATTAACAAATTTAAAAAGCGAGATATCAAACATATTACTGTTGTTATTCCTAATATTAAAAAAGTGTTACTCATATGAAGAAGATATGCAATATATTATTTAAATTTATAAAACGGTATTGCTAGAACAAAAGTGGTCATGTAAGGTTCATTCAAAGTCATTGGATGCGTTTTGAAGATTCGAACCAACATGTGAGATACAGTACTGTGGTATTCCTGATATGAACAAAGTTTTTTCAAGTAAACAAAGTACACATCTTTTTTGAAACTTCAGAAATGAGCATAGGGGTCATAAAAAAGCTAACATTTTTTTTAAACCTATTACACAAACAAGAACTTCTAAGTGGCCGATTTAGCTCAAAATCCTGCCAGAACCGGATATCTCCAAAAAAAACTTAAATTTGTTGAAATTACATGATCATAGCTCTTTTATTTCTCTAGCTACTGTGAACAGAAAAAAGTTACATACACATATACATAAATTTTTTTGTTTTAATTATATTTTTGAGCTCCTAGGTTCAAATCATATCGAATTGTGACCAAAAAAAAATTAGTTTTTAAAATATAGGTCATCAAAAACAAATAGGACTTTGAGATAGGTCGTTCATTTTGAAGTGTTTGTTTTTAGTACAGTGATTTAAACAAATTCTACACCTTTTTTATATGAGAAAAACTTTTTTCGTATTGAAAATACAAAATACTTATATATTTTTTATATATTTAGCATATTTTTTCGCGTCTGCGAGATGCATATTTTAACCTATGGTTAAAAATTGTATGACTTACCAGTACTGATTTATTAAGTTAAAATAAAATTTTAATCTGTTTACATTAAAAAAATGTATATTCAAAGTACAACAATATTATATCTAGTGTATTTGTTCGCATATTTGAGACGCATCGCTCGACCTATTGTTGAGCCTTTTGTGATCCACGAGTACCAAATAAAAAAATTTCAAAGAAAATGTGTATTCTTGTGATATAAGAAGATATTTATTTATAATAGGAATATCACAGTAATGAATGTTGAGATAACCAAAATTTTTGTCGAAAATTTGGTTTATTGTATAAGAAATTTTTAAAATAATTAAATACAGATTGTGATAAATGGATTTTTTGAAAATCTCATTTTTTGATACAATTTTTTTTTTAATCCTAATCAAATATCAGTTAAAATTTAAACGGAGTAATAGTTTTTTCAGTCACATGTCGTTAAATATACCTTTAAAATGTTATCATTTAATATAAAAATAATTTTTATTCTTATTTTTCTTGATTTTTCGTAAAAAATATTTGCCATACTGTGATATCGCGATCTTTGATTTTCTTTCGACAGCATATTTTTTTCGGCTGAAACATTTTTTATTCTTATTCAGCAACCCCATATTTTAGAAGAAAGTATTTCTTTTTGAAAACAAACGAAAAATTATATTTTTTTTAACTTTATTCCGATGTTTCGATTATTTCGATGTCTTTAAAGAGAAAATTAAATGTTGTATCGCAACCTTCTGTCGACTTGAATGTTAGGAATTTTTGGTCTCTATTCAAAAATTCTTCAACTTGAAAGTGGACTTTTCTTTTATCTTGAAGTAGTGATTTCTATTTTTGAGAATGCTTTTTCGCTCCCCTAAAAATTTAATTTTTTGGGTAATGGATGTAAAGTTCAGTGCTGTCCATCATCAACTACAGATCTATTTTTTTATCAAATTTGGTTAATAACAATGAAGACAAATTTCTATAAAAATGTATAGTCGTAAATCAGAATTAGGACATCTTAAGGAATTTCAAGACTCATTTGAAGAAAACAGTGAATTTATAAATTTTGTTAAAATTGTTTATAACAATTATAATTTTCTATTTCAAAAAATTTTATGCTGCAAATGATTTAGCAGTTTTTCAATCATTATAAAGTAATAAATTGAATTTATTTGCCGATACGAAATTGCCAATTACGATTGTCGAAACACGTTATTCCACTACAGCACGAACAAAAAATCAATACTTCTCGAGATATTGCAATTGGACCTGAGGAGAATTAAAAAGTTTTAATGGCTCAATCTTCATTGTTAAAGAGATTTTTCCCTCGCTAATTTTATCGATATCGTTAACGGACATTTAAACAAAAGTTCATTTTACACGCCTTTTATTATACAGCTAATTTACTTTTTAATTACTTTACCGATGTTTATAAATATATTTATGATTTATTTGGTGACAAATTTTTAATTTTTAAAGTTCTTACCTGAGCCAAAATAAGTATTTAATTTAAAAGAAAACGACTGGGGGTATTAATTCTGCAAAAACTCAGTGTTTACTTTCATGCCCAGAGGAATAATTTGCAGGGCCGAAATTTTGTTTAAAACATCTTTTTTTTCCTGGTCCACACAATCAGGTGCCAAAAAAGTGTTATTTTGAATTTTAAAAAAATTACCCCCTAAATTTCTCCCTCATGGTGAAAGATACTGCCATAAATGTTATTTTTTTTTAATGTTTAGGGGTTCCGCTAAGTCGCTTTAGGTCTGAAAGATAAGATTATTCATTTTCGAATTTATTGTTCAAATACGAATTTAAGGTTAAAATATTCTTTCACTCTTGAAAAGTACTTTTTATTTATTGAGGAATGAAATCTGATATACATTTTCTTGTACAAATTAGGAGAATATTCTCCATAACTCAACACTTTTTTTGGCCCTATCCAAAACTATCATGAATTTTATAAATCAATTTGATGTAAACTTTGTTTTTTAGATATATTCCATTGCATAGAAATGTATATAGATTTATTGAAAGCATGAAGTTCTGAGATAAAATTAAGATGATGAAGAGTGACCAAGATATTTATTTGGGGTGATTTCGTTCGAGCACCTATCCAGACGAGAGTAGGCAATCTAATCTGGGTAGGACAGCGGAAGGATATCTCCGCTCCCCCCCCCCCCTCTTTACTTTCCCTTCACAAGCATCTCTTGGAGGAGTTTCTCTACTCCCGTCGATCGCCCATTCAATCATTCCCTGGTTCACCTTATACCCTAGATTCTGCATTTTCTTCATTCTCTCGCCCCTACCACTTTTTTCATTTTCCCCTCTTTCACCTCTCTTCTCACCAAGTTTCTTCCTCTTGATCTTGTTTTCGAAACCTGATATAAGATCGTAAAAAGTCCCGCACTTGATTAACACCAAGTCCGGAGCAGGTTCGATTTGAGGATCTTGAGAGAATCCAAGACTTCCAGGACACAAACCCAGAATTGCACTGGTGCAGAAATATATATGCAGTAAGAGAGGAGGGGTCTCCTATGTTTTTCCTGATTGCTTACCCCCAGGCGATTACTTCTCACCCTAGGGATTCAGAGTGTCCTGATTTCTGTCACAACATCTCAATTATCGTGTTTTTCCAGTGGGAACTTAGGAAGTACGGCAAAATTAAAAAAATATCTGTAAATTTTTTCTATTAATATGTAATCAAAGAACCTGACTCTAATCATTTAAAAAAGATGTTTTACGAGCAGTAATTGCACCAGCAGGAAGTGTAAGTTCACATCTCTGGATTTTTATTTTCTGACGTTAAAAATATAAAAATTTAAAAATTTAAAAATTCTTTTCGAAACAAATTTTTAAAACATATGTTAAAAGTGTTTAAATTAAAAACTTTTAAAATCAAACAATTTTATAATAGGTGGAATTTTGAAAAAGAACCATATTTTGAAAGGAATGAAAAGGAATTGAACTTGTATCATTTTTAGTTCAAACGGTTAAAAATTAAACGAATCCGAACTTCATGTGAAATTGATATAATTTTTAGGCACCAAGAAATGTTGAAACTTTTTATGCTCAAACCCTTTGAAATTTCAAATAAAACTTCATCTTTATTTGCAAATTTCTATATGGAAAATTAAGAATTAAAAAAGAATACATAACAAGACTTCCATGTATATATATATATATATATATACATGGAAGTCATTGTACAATTTTAAGCCTTTCAATTTGAAATTGTTTTTTTTTTAAGTTGAGATTATTTTTTATAATAAAGTATTATTAAATCATATTGGCAGTGATATTTAGTAATTTAATTTTTTCTATAGAATATTATTTGTTCACTGTATAAAGAAATTGTATAAACAAATGCATTGTTAGTGCATTCTTGGAGAAACATTTTTTTTCGTTCAGTTTTTTTTTAATTATGTTAACTGTGATTTTCACTAATGAGACTTTTTGTCATCCGATATTATTTGTTTATGTTATAAACAAATTATATAAGGAAATGCA
Organism: Druon quercuslanigerum; assembly: GCA_010014905.2. Lineage (NCBI taxonomy): Eukaryota > Metazoa > Arthropoda > Insecta > Hymenoptera > Cynipidae > Druon > Druon quercuslanigerum. The sequence goes on from JAAAKG020165211.1 coordinate 28,354, forward strand.
CATTAAGCACATTTACAGATAGAAAGATATATTATTAATATTAGATTGTAATTTTGTTTGTCTACTGGTCTATATCAATATTGTTAAAATATTGATAAATCTTAAGATTGTGAAAAAAATGTCT
>JAAAKG020165222.1:0-28477 GCA_010014905.2 Druon quercuslanigerum
ACACTACTCCCCTCCCTACCGAGTGAGTCACGCCTACCCCGAAAGGGAAACGGCTTAATGGTGTAATAATAATAATGAAGCCATGCTTTTTACAATGCTTGATTCTAGAATCTTTTACTTCAAACATTTTCCATTTTAGGTCTTCCTTTTTAAGCGTACATTTTAAATTTACTTTTTTTTAAAACATTTTTAATTAGTTCAAGGTGGAAGTTTTTGGTATTTTTATGATGTTTATTGAGTTTGAAATAGGAAAATTTGTGTTGAATTGGCAGAGGGACATTCTATATTTTTATGATTTTGATCGAGTCAGAAAAAAAGAAAATTTCAGGCATTAATATTTTAGGAATTGGAAGAAGGATAATTTTATATTTTAAACATGTTTATTGCATTGCAAGGGAAAAATTTTTATTTTCAATTTTTCAGAAATTAAAAGGTGTTCTTTTTTGTTTTTTTGCTTGTGTCGTTTTTATTAAGTCGAAAGGAATTTTATTTTGTTTTTTTTTCTGAACTGGAAACAGTTATTTTTTTAAACATTTTTATTGAGTTTAAGGGAAGAATTTTTTATTGTAAAATTTTTCCCAATGAAGAGAGGGTAATATTTTATTTTTAGCTCAAAGGAAGGAAATTTTAGTTTTTAATTTTTGGTATTAAAAGTGTTCCTTTTTTATATGTATAATTTTTGTAGAGTTGGAAGACACAACATTTTGTATATTGTTTTTCTGAATGGGAAAATGCGAGTAAATGAAGGACAAATTAGGTATTTTCAAAATTAAACTGCTTGAATTTGCAGTTCATTTTTGATCACTTCTTTTAATTTTAAAGACCGTGAGAAATGTTTGCCAACAAGGAAAATCTGAAAATTACGGAGAATTTTTCGCATGATTAAAATGGCCACCCTGAATGAAAATATTTTCTTGTTGTTGATAAAAACAAATTACCTTCGCAATTTACTTAGCGTAAGCTGAATATGCGGAAATTTTTCTTTAAACTTGTCATTCAATTCTTTTTTTAAGTCCGAGGGCCGCACGTAGTCAATCACAGAAGCCTGAAAAATAAAATTTGTTAAGGATTACTTATCATTTAATTATAATAAGATTTTTCTGAGTTATAAACTAATTAAAGTTTTTAAAACAAAAAAACAATTCAATATAAAATGCTGAAGATTTCAAGTAAAAATCTATTGCATATTTAACAAAATTGTTGAAATTTCAAATAAACAAATTTATTTTCTACCAAAAAATAAACTTTCAACGAAAGAGTTGAGTTTTCAAGCTAAAAAGTCGAATTTCTTAGACAAGAGTTGACTTTTCAACCTTAAAAAACGAATTTTTAACCGATAAAGATGAATTGTGGGGCCAGAACTTTTCTATCAAAAAGGATACATTTTAAATCCAAAAAAGATTAATTCTGAATCTAAAAGATTAATTTTCAAGAAAGCCATGAAATTTCCGAACAAAAAAGACGACCTTTTAAAGAAATAGTTCATTTTACAACGAAATAATGAAATTTTCAACGCAATAGTGGAATTTTCGACCTACAAATATGAATTTACAACCAAATTTAGTTTAATTTTCAACAAGAACAAAATTAATTATCAACCAAGTAGTTATATTTGCAACAAAATAGTTGAACTTTGAAGCAAAATAGATACATTTTCAACCAAATAGTTCAATTTTCAAGCCAAAAAGACACATTTTTTAGAAGGAAGTTGAATTTTTACTCCAAAAGGGCGGATTTTCTATCTAAAAAGACGAAAGTGCAATAAAACAATTAAATTTTAAGCAAAACAGCTTGACTTCCAAATAAAATGATGAACCTTTAAAAAAAAATTGTCAACAAAGAAGTTCTACTTTCAACTACGTAGTTGAATTTTCAATCACTGTCGATTAATTTTCAACGAATAATATATAATAATAATAATAATAAAATAATATATAATAATTTTTGATATTTGAACAAAAACAGATTGTAAATTTAAATAAAAACGGTTTAATTTAAAAAAAGTCAAATTTTCAACCAAAACAAAATAAATTTTAACCAAAAAGTTGCATTTTTAACCAAAAAAATATAAAATTTCTACGAAAAGAAAAAATTTTTAAAAGAACAATATAAATTTTCTACAAAAAAGTCCATTTTTAACCAAATAATTAAGCTTTGAACTATTAACGATCAATTTTTTACCAAAAAATAGAATAGTTAAGTTTGCAGTTGAAAAAGTTTATTCTCATTATAAAAAAACGTATTTTTAACATAATAGTTACATTTTTAACCAAAGAGATAGAACTTCAACTGATTATATGAATATTTAACAAAACAGTTCAACTTTCAACAAGGTACCTGAAGTTTCACGCAAGACTAATTTTCTACCTTAAAAATATAATTTTTTTAAAATACATCAATTTTCAACCAAACTGTTCAAATGTCAAAGCAAAGAAAAACGAAATTAAAAAAAATAAAAATAAACAATAAAATGATTTCTTAACTAAGTAGTTGAACTTTCCAACAAGTGCTTGAATTTTCATCCAGAAAATATGAATCCTCAATGAGAAATTTAATTGTTAAATTTTCAGTAAAAAAAAGATCATTTCAACCAATAAAATGAATAGAATAGTTGAATTTTTAGTAAAAAAGTTAATTTCCAAGCAAAAAAAACGAATGTTCAACCAAGTAGTTCAAATTTCCACCAAACAGTAGAATTTGAAATTAAAGAACAGAAATTTTGAATCAAAAATAAAATAGTAGACTTTTCAATTAAAGGGAATGAACTTTCAACAACAAATAATTCGATTATATTATTGTTTTTTTCAAGTGTTTCTTAAACTCACCATGTAAGAAGTAAATGTCAACAGAGTCCGATGTTTTCCAGCGATAAGCTCAGGGTCGTCCAACAAATTCGGATTGTATTGTAAAGATTGCTCATCCCAATCAAAAACTGCAATTAGACAGTTAATTAATCAATTAAATAATTTTCTCTCTTAAATTGTCTTAAATATAAAAAGATCAAAACGTTGTTAATTTAATAATCAGATTATCAAGCCAGTATTTTTTATCAACAATCAATACGCTGATATTTACCTTTCGAATCAGTTGTCAGCGATAAAGGTGGTGATTCCGTTGCGTGTTGATTTCGATGAGCTGCAGCGTCGTAAGAAAAACACCTGAAAATCCCATCTATTTACAAACAAGCTTCGCAAAATACTCTAACATATTTTTTGCTTAACATTATTCATTTAAATAATATTAATAGTACTTAATATATGATTGACTTAATAGTTTAATATAATAATTAAATAATTAAGTACTTAAATTCGTCTACCACTAATTGAATAAACCTGAAACAATTTTATACATTAAAAGATACAATAATTTAACTTTTGTTATTTTTCTGTCTTCAGTTTCCTTTTTTCTTCGTTTAGACTGTCTGGAAATTGTGAAATATCTTAAGTGAATAAATAAAATAAAAAAATTCCGCGCATGCAAAAAGTTTTCACACGAGACTACACGAGACTACACTTGAATATTCCAATGTGGTTTTACCATTGGGTACGGTCCGAATTCCACGTTATTGTTTCTGTTCTGCAATGTATAATAATAATTTAATTAATTTTCAAAGGGTCACTTTAGAAAAGATTCCGAATCTATCTATAAATTACACAAAAATTTATTCAGATAAAGGTTTTTATTTTGAATTATGAAGGAAAATTAGAATAATATTTCAGGCCTCGGACTCACTTTAATGATCAAAAATAAGGTAAATAATGTCACAAATTTGAAAAAAAAGAAAACAACTAGTGTTATAAAATTTTTAAAAATTATACTTACAGTAGTCCAAAATTGAAAGTGCATAGTTAAAAATAAAACAGCGTGCAATGGAAAATGAACTTTATTTTACCTAATATTTTCAAAGAATACATTAAAAATTACCTTTCATTTTTACTTAAAATGTTATTCTATCATATATAAATGATCAAAATTCCGGTCTTTTTATGGCAGGATTCACAGTCTTTTCTCTATTTCTCTCTTGCTTGTCCTAAATATTTGTTCAATCTTTTTCCACTTGAATGCGAACTGAATTAATGGAATTGATTATGTTCTAAATTGTATTATTTTGTTGAAAATTTTAAAATTTTTTAAAAAAGTCATGCTTCTTGGTTGAAAATTACCTTTTTTATATATTTATATATTCTATTGAAAATTCTACTTTTTTGGTAGAAGCAATTTTTTTTTGCTAAGAAAAACTCTTTGTTTAAAAGTTGAACTACTCTCTTGAAAGTTAATTTTTTCGGTTGAAAACTCATCATTTTAGTTGAGAATGTTTTTTTTGTTTGTTGAAAATTAATTTCTTTATCAAAATATTGAACTATTTTGTTAAAAACTCAACTGATTAGTTGACTGTACAAAATTCGTTTTTTGCTGACAAATAATTTTTTCTAACTGAAAATGTAACTATACCATTTTTTATCGAAACTTGGTATTTTTAATAAAAAATTTGACTTGTATAGAAGAAAATTATTCTTCTTTATTGAAATTTTATCTTCTTTGTTTTAATCCTAATTTTTTTAAATTTTAAATTAAATTACATATTTTGTTGTTGAAATATTAACTATTACATTTTTCGTTCAAAACTCATCCTTTTAGGTTGAAAATTAAACTCCTTGATTGAAATTTAAACTGCTTTCTTGAAAGTTAATTTTTTTTTGTTAAAGATTTATAATTTTAGTTGAAAATTCGTTTTTTTTTGTTTTTTTTTGGCTTGAAAGTTCCAAAATTTGGTACAAAATAAAACATTTTTTTAATAAAATATCTGTTTGTTAAAATTGAAAATTAATTCTCCTAAATTAAAAATTCTCTGCTCCATTATTCGTTAAAAATTCGTCTTTTTCGAATAGAAAATTCAACTATTTAGTTCAAAAATTTGAGAAACGAAAAAAAATAGAACATAAAAAACTAATAAGATTTGAACTAGCATCCCAACCATTTTTCAAACTATTTATTTGGAAATTTAAGAAATTTTTTAAAATTCTTCTTTTTTGTAGAACATTGTACTTCTTGGTGGAAAATTTAAGTATTTGGTTAAAAATGTATGTATGTTAATTAGAATTAATCTTGTTTGGTAGAAAATTATTCTTCTGTGTTGAAAATTCATCTCTTTGGTTGAAAATTTAACTACCAATAAGAAATTTAGTGTCATTTTTTTGAACTATTAGTGAGTCCGAAGCCGGGTATTTTAAATTAAAAAAAAATAATAATACCTTTGGACAATGGGGTGTTTGTTTGTTCCTGAATATCCAACATCTACTGAATCTGGATCGCCAGCAAGTAGTTTTTTCTCCTTCAGAAATTGACGCGATGGAATAAGTAGCTGACCGTAAGATATTTCCTATGAATGGAACAGAAAGTTGAGTATTTAGAAATTTGATTCAAAATTTTAATACCCAACAATAGTTAATGTTTTTCTTTATAAAAAAATAAATACATGCGTAAAATACTCGGAATATTTTTATAGAAATTGAATTACCTGTCCATCTTTTGCGCGTTCGAGACCCAACAAACCAAAAGTATCAAGGTTGTCGTTGATAGCAGATAAAGGCCTCGATGTAATTGTATTTTTCCTCCTTCCCGCGTCTTTCCGAAGTTCAGACCTGCGTTAAAAATTAAAAGGAAATCAAATTTTTGTTGGTTTTGTGACTTCAATCTGTAATTTAAATCAAAAAATGAATACAATTTTAATAATTGAACAATTTTCCAGTAACTTTACGGAGAAAAATGGTAGTTTTTTTTATTAAATAAAAAAAGAAAATCTCGGTAACGTTCTGGTATATTTGTATCTAAATTTCTAATATTAATGCCAATTAATACTGACTAGCGTGCTAGGTGTATTTAGTATTAATTGTGCGATTCGTGAAGACCAAATGTGATATAAAAATCGGTGAAGAAAAATGTCGACGGACAGGGTGGCTCTAAAACTTCATTTGAAAAATTTCCTGACTTTTGCCCGGCTCATTTTTCATTTTCCCTAACCATTAATGTTCAAAGATCAAAATTATAATTTTTAACATTTTTCATATTAAATCTTTTATAAATGGAATAAAAAATTTTTAATTTACAAATATTTAATGTATTATTATACGAGCTTAGAAAAAAGTGACTAAATCACATTAATAATGCGACTACAATTCTTTTGAATTTAAAAGAATTCAAAAGAATTCGATTAAATTTATGACTTGTTTTTTCACTTGCAGGTGACTTGTTTCAGATATCTTTCTGCGCCTTTAAAAAGAAAATGAAAGACTATATATTGAACAAGCGATCAATAGGATTAAGAAACTAAAATAAGACGCATATGTTCATTCACATACATTCACGGTATCATATAACCCTTTAATTAGTACTTGCAATGTTGAATTATCGCTTTTTAATAAATATTAAATCAAAATTTATTCAGGATAAGACTTAAAAACAATTCAAGTTAAATTCAAAAGAGTTCAAATGAATTGGAAAAATTCCATAAATCCAAAAAATTCCATTAATATGAGTCAAATTTGAGTGAATTTAGAGGAATTTAAGAGAAATGAGAAAAATTCCATGAAGTTCATTAAAATTGAAGATGAATGAAAAAAAAAGAGTTGAAAGCAATTAAAAAATAGAAAGAAATTCATTGAATTCAGTAATTTTGAAATGAGTTAAGAAAAACTCAAGGGAATTCAACAAAATTCATAAAATTTCTATGAATCCTGAGTAAGTTTAAAAGACTGCAAGACGAATTAAAGAAAAACTAATAAAATTCATTCATTTGAGTAGAATTCAAAGAATTTAGAATAATTACAGGAAAACGTAAGACCCACGAAACTAATATGAACTAAAATTATAGAAATCAATGGAAATTTCATTGGCATCTTTTTAAATAACCAAGAATATTTAAAAACCTCTAAAACCCTTTGAAATCCCTGAACAATGCTTAAAGCTCTTTGAAACTGCTTGGAATTTTGAAAAATACCCTAAAATATTTATAATCTTTTAAAATTCCTTTAGAGTTAAAACTCTTGAAAAATCCTTGGAATTTTTAAAAATACTCTAAAATTTGTTAAATGTTTTGGTATCACTTTAAATTATTGTAATCTATTTTAAATAACCTAAGATATGTCAAATCCTTTAAAATATTTTTAAATACCTTGAAATTTTGTGAAGCTTTTAAAAATTCCTTTGAATTTTTACAATCATTTCAAACTCATGTAAATCAATTGAAAATTCCTTGAAATATTTAAAGAAAGTCCTCAAAATTTGCAATTTCTCTAAAATTACATGAATATGATATTTCCTGAAATCCTCGAAAATTTTCTAAAATACCTTGTGTTTTAAAATCTCTTAAAATCATTTTAATCCTCGGAAATGTAACAAAATTCTTTAGTACCTTTAAAAATATTATAAAGCCTTAAAGGCCCTATAAAATCGTTTCATATCTTCCAAAATTCTTTAAAATCATTAAATCAGTGGAAATATTGAAATCTCTTGAAATTGCCTTGGAATAATGTTAAATATCCTAAAATATTACTTCAAATTATTGAAATCTTTCAAGAATTCATTAGAATCTTCTTAAATATCCTAAGATATTTTTATTCCTTTGAAGTCTTGCGAAATGCCTTAGAATATTGTTAAATATTCAAAAATATTTTACATCCTTTGAGATCCCATAAAATTATTGAAAACTAAACAAAATGTTTTGTAATATTTTTAAATATCCTTAAATATTTCAAAAGAATCCACAGAAAATTCAGAAATAGGTATAGACCTGAATTCAAATGAGACTAAAGTGATCTTCATTTTAAAAAGTAACTATAGTAAGTTTATCTTAAAAAATTGACTAAAAAGTGAATTAAAAAAAAATGACTAAAAGTTAGTGTGGGGCAGCCCTTAACATTTACTAAAGTGCTACTTCCGAAATTCTTTATTTTCAAAATCCCTATCTTTTCCCAGATTTCCAAGTTTTCCATGATACGCGGCCACCCTGGCGAAAAATCAAAAAATGAATAGAATATTATTATAAATATTCAAAAGTTCTACGAATGAACGAATCGGTACCTTTTTAAAATTGGATTATTCACTGCCAGGCTTTTGAAGACAGGAGAGTTACCTCTTTCATTTTGCCAGCTGGTAATAATAATTAAGAAAGTTTACATTTTTAAAGAAAAATAGGGTTTAGTCTCCACTACGAAAAGAGTACCATTATAAATCAAATTAATATAATTTCTTAAATTTAAAATCACCAAACTTTAAAAGATGTTTCATGTATTAAAAATGAATGTCTCAAATTAGGTTTGATTTCTTGAGAACAAACGACTAAGAACCATTGAGAATTACCGGCCTTGGACTCACTTTATAGATAAAAAACAGTATGAATAGTGTCACAAATTAAAAAAAAAATAGTATCAAAATAGTGTCATTAAGGTATAGTCTGAAATGAAAAAGTGTGCAATGGAAAATTAACTTTACTTTTTAAGCAAAATTTCCAGTTTTCTAACTTAATGTTTTAAAAGTATTAAAAATGAACTTCAATATTTATTTAAAATGTTATTATTTATTCTATAAGTGATAAAAAAATTCCTATTTATTTATTGCAAGCTTTTTCCCGTTCTTCTCTTTTTCTCGTTTCTCTACTTAAATTCGGGCTGAATTAATAGAACCCAATAAGAAAATTTAACTCTTTTTGGCTTGAAGTTAATTCTTTTCAGTTGAAAAGTCTATTATTAAATTTTTCTGCAGGAATTGATCTTTTTTTGTTATAAACTTTACTATTTGGTTTAAAATGGATTTATTTAATTAAATATTCAAGTTTGTTAAAGTCATCCTTCTGGGATGAAAAGTTAACTATTTTCTTACAATTTCGTCTTTTGGGCTTGAAAATTCAAGCATTTAATAAAAATATTTTTTTCTTTCTTAACTAACAAATTTTTGTTTTTGAAAATTTGTCTTTTTATTTTGAAAATTAATCTCTTTCGGTTCAATTTTCACCTTTTTGGTTAAACATTGTTTTGCAGAAAATTCCTATTTTCAGCAGGAAAATTTAACTATTTGGTTGAAACATGTTGTATTTTGTTGAAAATTCGCTGTTTTTTTAGTAGAAAATCAATTTTTTTGTTAAAACTATAAATTTAGTTGAAAATTAATCGGATTTAGTGTAGGATTCAAGTATTTTGTTGACAATTCATTTTTGTTGGTTAAATTAATTTGGTTGAAAATTCAATTACATGGTTGAAATTTAAGCTCATTTACTAAAATTGCATTTTTTGTTAAAGATCCATAATTTTAGTTAAAAATTCGTTTTGTTTTTTTGTTTCTTAAAAATTAATTGTTTCAACTGAAAATTTAACTGGTTTGTTGAAAGTTCATCTCATTGGTCGAAAATTAATTTTTTTGTTGAAAATGCATATTTTCCAGTTTAAAATTCAACAGTTTTGTAGAAAATTCGTCTTTTTGGCTTGAAAATTCAACAATATGGTAGAAAATTATTAATGTTTTGTACAAAATTAAACTGCTTTGTAGAATATTCGTTTTTTTTATTGAAAAATAATTCTATTCAATAGAAGTTTCTCTACTCTATTTTTGATTAAAAATTGTTTTTTTTTTTTACTTTAAAAATTAAACTATTTAGTTAAAAAAGTTTAGAAACGAAATAAATATAAACTAAAAATCAATCAAATTTAAATTTGGCTAACATCATAACCATAGTTTAAACGGTGGAGTTGAAAATGTATGTAGTTTGTTGGGAATTAGTCTTTTTTCGTGAAAGTTTAATCTCCTGTTTTAAAATTTCATTTTTTCAAGTGAACATTTAACTATTTGGTTGAAAATTCAACTGTGTTATAGGAAGGTAATTTTTTCTTAAAAATACAGCTGCTTAATTGAAAATTAATTTGTTTTAGTCGAGGATTAAAATATTTGTTTGAAATTCGTCTCTTTTGGTTCAATTATACTATTTTTGATGTAGAAAATAAAAAAATTGTTCTTTTTGTTTATAAAATATCAACTATTACATTTCAATAAGAATTTTCATAATAAGATCCCCCCCCCCCATCAATTAGGAACATTTTTCGGTATATTGTGATTTTTTAAGATGGCGAACATATTATTTTAGTCAATTCGTGAAGAATTTAGAGAGAAAATAGTGTATTTTAGTGTACTTTTTTTTGAAATAGTAATAAAATAGTCATCGCTCAACAAAGTATAAAATGCTGTTAATAGTGTGGTGAGTCCAAGACCAGAGATTACATTAAAAACTAGAGCAATGTTTTATAGTAGCTTACCAACTTGTTCGTTGACCTTTATTGTAGGGGATGGCAGAAAATACGAGAAATGGAACTCGTCTAGTCGAAACTAAAATTACCCGATCGTCTCTGAATTTATGACCGGATATCGGACGTTGCATCAAACGTAATTCCCTTGTGACTTCCGGTATAATTCCACTATTTACGCACCCTGATTGTAAATTATTCAGAGCTTTTGCTTTCAATTTTGTAACTTGAGAAGCTGATTTCGAACGTACGGAACCGATACTTTCACTGCTGCTGTTGTAATGGTGTTTAATGTCCTCTGATAAAGTCGAAGTTTGATGGGTTATTCGTTTTTTATAGTGCAGGGAACCAACTCTTCTTTCCGGTAAAGAATAATCACTGCCTGCAGTCCCAGCTCTGAAAAAAAAACAATAATTGACTAGAAACTAATGAATTTCTGCGAACGATTTTCAGTTGTCAATTATTTTAAAATATAATAATGCTTAATTTTTCATTATAGGTCGAAACATATTCAGAACCCAAGGATAAAAATCCTTCACTTAAAAAGTTGTGAATGTGAATTTTAGTGGATGTTTTCAGTTTGATTATCTACCTATTAATAAACTTTATTATGAATTTTCTTCAAGACCAATTTAGTTAATAAAAATTTCCAAATATTTAATGATAAAAAATATCAGAGTGTTTCTAAATATTATTGAAAAAAGAGAAAAATTAAATTGTACATGATCCTTCAATATTGGGAAATAATTTTGTTCTTAAAATTTTCCTATCACACTATATAATTTGTAAGCTTTTATACGGATTAGAATATATCTTCATTTTTAAAATAAGTCGAAAAAGTATTTAAAAGATTTTTAGACAGCTGAGAAAAGTTTTAATGATATTTTATTCTGGACCTTTACCTGGACGTTACCTTTTATTAAAGGTAACGTTTGCCTACTAAATGTTTTTTTTAATAATATGATTACAAATTGAAAAAAAAATTCAATAAAAATTTATAGTCATTCAAAATTGTATTGCAGTATAGAGAATAGAAAATCTTTAAATTCTTTACAGTCTCTCTTTCAGTGATTAAAAATTTTCTTAACCTGTAAACTGTTTTGAACTTATTAACAACATTAAAATAAATTTATTCAACTTTGATTCAGCAAAGGCATATCTCACTCATTACTCCATCATTAACTATTTACGTAATGAATATGTAATAAGAAATAAAATTGTTTTATAAAAATGAATTTTATATCAATGATATCCGTTAAAACGGATACATACGGCAACGATCATTACCCCAATTTTTTCAAAAAATGGATTTATCGCATTTTGTTCGCTTAATCCTCATATATTCTTTGCCTATAACTTATTTCAACAAATGTTCCGCAGTGATGTCACTGGTACGTAATAATTATGATAAAGTTATCTTAGAAGTTAAAAAAAATCATAAATAATTTAAAACCTCAAAAGATTTTAAAAAATCTAAAACAAAATGTAGATTTTTAAAGCTTTTGAAATAAACTTTTAGACATTTTTATCGATTTTCAAAGGTTTCAAGATTGTAAAAAAATGTTCTTAAGATTCTTGGGAAAAATTCAAATGATTTTTTATTTTGAATAATTAATTATTAATGAAAATTTACAAACCATTCATAAGATTTATAAAAATGTCGCAAAAAAATTCAAATATTTAGAAAGTATTTATAGATTTAAAAAAAAATGTTAACATTTTTCTAAACAAAATGTAAATTTTCGATAATTTTTTAATGCAATTTTGAAGCTTTTTAAGGGTTTTAACAGTTTTCAAGAGAATAAACCAGTTTTCTTAAGTTCCATGACAAAATCTCTCAAAATTTGTTATAAAAAAAAATCAATTGCCACAGAAATTGAAAAAAATTTAAAAACATTTTAAACGATGTTCAAAATTGTCAAAAAAGAATTTGGAAGATTGCAGGACAATTTTTTTATTTTGTAGGATATTTAAAAATTTTGGTAGAGAATGTTTAATGAAAACTTTAAATAATTCAAAATTTTATTCAGAAGGTTTCAGAGTTTTGAAAGTATTCAGAAATAATTTCAAAAAATTTTAAACAAAATGTACATTTTTGAAGATATAAAAAAAATGTCTAAGCTTTTTAAGACTTTTGAAAAGTTGCAAGAAAGTATAAATTAATAAAAAAAATAAATATTTTCTTAACATTTCTGAGAAAATTTAAAAAGGTTTACCATTATTTTAATATTTCTAAAAATGTTGAAAAAATCTGGAAGGGCGTTTTTAAATTTATAAATATTTATCCAAATTTTAGAAATATTTCCAGTAAATTGAAGAGATATTTGAAAATTCATATGTTTTACCAAAAATGTTATCTTTTTTGGTTAAAAGTTAATCTTTTTTGTTTGATATTTCAAAAGTTTTTTGTTGAAAAGTCATCTTTTTTAAAAATTAATTCGACTATTTATGATTTTAAAATTTTATTTGAAAGATCAGCTATTACATTTTTATTTGAGAATCCATCTTTGTATTATTGAAAATGCAACTACTTCGTTAAAAAATTCTATTTTGATTGAAGATTCACCATTTAAGTTTAAAATTCATCTCTTTGGTAGAAATTGTAACAATTTCGTTGATAATCGATCATATTTGGCAGAAAACAAACTTGATAATGGAAAATTCAACTACTTGGTTCAAATTAAATTAAAAATATCAATTTTTTTTAGAAAATTCTTCTCTTTTGGAAAATGTCACATTTTTTGGTTAAAAATACAATTTATGAAAATAATTTTTTTTAGCATTGAACTACTTTGTTGGCAATTTGTCCTTGTTGGATGAGTTATTTTGATTTGACACATCTGAAATTTATACAAATATTTTGATATTTTATAAAGAATCTTAGGAAAGGGAAAAATGAATAGTTATTCGAAATTGTAATATTGTATTAAAATTTGTTTTTCGTCCCAAATCTACAAAGTATACGAGCGCGTAGCGCGCAATTGATGATTCAAGCTATAATAAATTTAGGAGGGAATTGTTTTTCGTTTTTTATCGAACTTTATCTAAATCAGTATAAGTGTGATTTTTTTCTAACCATGCATAAATTTTACGATCAATTTTCAATTATTAATTATTTAAAAAATGAATTAGGCCCAATTTTTGGTAGGTCCAAAATATTTAGAACCTAAGGGTAAATATTATATTGGAAGTAAATTGTTTTTCGGATGTTATCGAACTTTATCTTAATCAGTTTAAATGTGATTTATCTCTCTCGCTCTGGATAATTTTTTACTATCTGTTGAGCTTTATCAGAGATTTAATTCCACTCAAGTGTCAGGTTCTACACTTGACGAAAATGCCACTATGGTGAGATTCCATTCATTCTGTTCCCATAGGTGTAATGAAACTAAATAGCATTGTTCTAGAGATAAAATTAATCAAAGGAATTTTTATTTAGTTTCATTCTCTTTCGGCTTTAGTTTCAGGAGATGAAAAATGAATTCAAGTTAGGAAAGAGAAAATTTTTATATAAATAAGAAAAGAAATGATTTAGTAGTTAGTGTACATTATATTAAATGAGCCACATACTGCAATTACATATTTTAATTTTAATGTATTCTGATCCTAAATTAATAATTGAACAGGAATATAATTTACGATAGGATAAATTAGATACCTACAAGATAATATTTTCCTAATAATCTGATATTTCGATTCCGGTTTAAAGGAATTAAATTTAATAAATGTTAATATAACCACTTCAATAACTATATTCAATGGCAATTTAAAACGATTTAATATCCAGTTACTTAACGTAATACAAATTCTTATCGGCGCATTACAAAAATAAATTTAAAAAAGACCACTTTGTAAACTTGATTTACAAATAGCTTATCATTTTTATTGTCTTGTTATAACATTAACAGCGTGTCTACTAAAATCCTGGAAAAAATTCATTAAAATATTTCGCACTTTTGAAAATATCAGTAATCATTTCTTGATTTTGTCTCTACATTCCATTAAAAAATATTGCACTTTCAACAAAAAAGGTCATTTTTTAACAGAATAGTTGAATTTTTAACTACAAAATATCAGTTTTTAACAAAAATGGAATGGTTAAATTTTTAGTTAAAAGAATTAATTTTTTACAACAAAATTTAAAATATTTAAACTGATGAATTTTCAACAGATGTAGTTGAATTAAAAAAAAAAAGAATAGTTTGTAACTAATATGATAAATCTTAAACTAGAAAAGTAGCATTTTTTATTAAAAAGATGAATTTTCAATTAAGAAGGCGAATTTTAAACTAAAAAGATAAATTGTCACTCAAAAATTGATTAGTTGAATCTTCAATTAAAAAAATAAATGTTCAGTCAAAGAGACTAATACATTTTCAGCCAAAACCGAATAGTTAAATTTTCATATAAAAACGTTTATGTTCAACCAAAGAGATTACTTTCTAATTAAAATTATGGAATATTCAATTGGAATATTAGTTACATTTTCGAACAAAGTGATAAGTTTTCAACTATAATAATGGGTTTTAACTGAAATATTTAAATTTTAAACAAAAAAGTTGAATTTTCAAGTAAAATTATTAATCTCTAACTGGATCGGTTGAATTTTCGATCAAGAAGATGGAATTTCAACGAAGTAGATTATTGTGCAACAAAAAAAGCGAATGTTCCTCAAAATAAAAATATTTCAACTAAAAAAGATTAATTGTCAACCGAAAATTGAATGCTTAAATTTTCAGTTAAAAATTAATATTAAACCAAAGAGATGAATTTTCAACGAAAATGATGGAATATTCAATTTTAATAGTTACACTTTCAGTTGAAAAAATTAAATTAAAACAAACAAAAAAATAATTTCTTACCAAAAAAGTTAAATACATTAATATAAAGCTAACTTTACAAATTAAAAATAATAATTATTGTTATTCAATTTTATATTGCAATTTAAAGAAAAAGTAAGCACGCTTTCGACAAAACTCCCTGGTATTCACAGGTATATCAAAATGCCCTGACAATTCCAGGGTTTTCGTGTAGCGTAGACACCATGATTAATAACATTGTTTAAACTTTGGCTATTTTTAACCTAACTATGTGTTTTACTCCAAGCATTATATCATTGACAATGATTAAAGTACATAATTCTTCCTAATACAAACCTAATTAGTATAATGTAATATGACCTTATGCTCCATTATATTAGAACAATCTTATTAGAATACACAAACAAAACTGCCTCCCACATTTGACATTGGTCATTAAAATGTTCCAAAAAATAATTTTTTTTTCTAAAATTATTGTTAATACATTTTTTAATTGTTGATCTTAGGTTTATTGACCAGGAAATATTTAATTATTAACTTTAGATGTTAATTTTTTTTGTCTACTGGTCTATACCAATATTATTAAAATACTGATAAATCTTTAAGATTGTGAGAAAAAAAATGTCTTTATCTCTCCTTAGATCTGAACCCAGGACCTTCAGCCGGAAATCTGAAGGTCCTGGGTTCAGATCCCAGCGGAGATAGAGACGTTTTTTTCACAATCTTAAAGATTTATCAATATTTTAATAATATTGATATAGACCAGTAGACAAAAAAAATTAACATCTAAAATTAATAATTAATTATTGTTAATACATTATTTTATTTTGTAATGCATATATTCTTTTATGTTTCATTAAAACATGACCCAGGTTTTTCACAGAATTAAAAAAAAAGTGTTTTTAGGGATCTTGTAAATATAAATTTTTTTACAAAAAATACTTTTTTTTTATTTTAATTGACACTGTTAATAGATTCTTTAACTTTTGCGCTCGAGTTTGTATGAGAATCATTTCAGAAAAATTGAAGCCTATTTTGGATCACCCTATTTTTCATATTTACAAAAACATGTTTAATATACAATTTTTTAAATATTATTTTACTCTTTTTTAAAACTTCAATTTACACTTATATTTAAAATAAACTCCAGGCTTACACATTTGATTTGCAACTTAAGACAAAGGTCTCTTTTTCTACTAACATAAAATTTCGTTAGAATCTCTAACTGAAGTTACTAATTGATTTAGTATTTAAGAATAAATAAATCTGTCTTGTTTGTACCTAAACGAAAGAAAGTTTTGAAGTGTTTCTTGGATTTTAAACGTATTAATAATGAATGTAAACTAGATTGACAAAATATTCTTGATTACAGAAATAGGAATTATTTTCTGGCTAAAGTCAATTTCAACTTTGTTGTGATTAAGAAGATAATTTCTAGAGTAAAAACAGTCAGCGGCCTTGTATTCAGACTGACAATTAAGGAGAAGTTTCCAGTTTCATTGATACACATAATATATTTCCGGAAGACAAAATATGTTAATTCCATGGGCAAGAAACCAAGAAAATAAGAAATAATTTCCTTATCTGGTAGTTCTTTGTTCTTATTAATTAAAACTTAGTTCTATTTCTAATATTTATAAAGCATTGCAAATAAAACTAAAAATAAGTTAAATCAGTCATCAACGTTTTTAAGATATTTTCTGAATACAATCTTCAATGGAGTGTAAATAATTAGTAAATAAATCCAAAGGTCACTTCTCTCTGATTCAGATATAAACAAGTGAAATAAAATAGAGATTTATAGATACGAAGTGTTTTAATGCAACCTAATAACAGAATTTCATTTTTAAAAACCAGGATGCTTTAAAATCCCCGATCAGTTCCCGATTTTCTCACGGTCAATCAAGAAGAGTTCAAAGGATTTAAATTATTTTCATATTTCAAAACATTATAATTCTGAGTTGCGTCGTCAGATAATTTTCGTTCATAAGAGTATTACGATTCTGATTTGCAACAGCTATTTTGGATGAAAATTCAAAAAGTAAGCACATTTTCAAACTATTTGAGACTATTTTTTTCAAGATTTAAAAATTATATGTACAGCTGTTTATTGTACACAGAAACTCGAACAATTTATCCTTTTAACTTTTTTCCATAAAATGAAAATTATCAGAGTTATAGCATTTTCAAAATCCAAAAGAATAAACAAAAATGAACATTTTAAGCCAAACAACGCATGATATGAAAAAAGTCTAGAGAAGAAAAACGTTTATTTTTAAAGCTGGACAAGATTATAATGACAAATTTTTGAATTTTGTAGAAAAGTTAAAAATTTAACTTTTCATCATACAAAAAATAACGAAAACTCAAAAATTTCATTTTACAGCCAATCTATGCAAGATACGAAAAAAATGAGTTAACTAAAATTTCTTGCCAAATAAAAAATTAAAATTTTGGACAAACGGTACAAGATATTTCGAAAAAATAGCGAAAACTCATTCAAATTTGTCATGAATAATTTTTGATAGGACACGCAGATTTTCTTTAAATCGTAAAAAATAACATTCAAAATTTAAAAATTAGATTTTTCGAAAAACGACACAAGGTACGAACTAAAATTAATAGACTAAATTTGTCCATCCCAAAAAGATCTATACATTTTTTATTAATCGTTTTTAGATAGGTCGATTAGATTTTCTTTCAATCGTAAAAAATAGGATTAAATTTTTTTTAAATATATGTGTAAAAACGACACAAGAGACGAAAAAAATTAAAAGACAAAAGTTGTTTAAACAAAAAGTATCTACAAGTTTGTTATAAACTAGAATAACATTTTATTTGCCAACATTATAGCAAAATGACAGAAGTTGCAGTAAAATGTTTAATAATAATTTTTATTTTAATAGAATGCCCATTTTTAATGATAAAAATAAGACAGTAAAAATACTTTTGTTTCAATACTAATTCATATCATGAATGGTAATAATATAAGTTTATTGAAATTATATAAATTTTTTTGGATGGCTAAGAATAAAATTTAATGCAAAATGAGAAACAAATATTAAATTAACCATTGAAAAGGAGATTTAACTGATAGAGTTGAACATAATCTAGAAAAGTTCGCATTCTCGACAAAATCGAGAGCGAAGCACGAGATACGTGATGAAAATGTGTTCGATAAAGCCGAAGGAGCTTTAACTAAAGAGAATTCACAATCACCAAATGACAGTTGTCGATGCTTGGACCTTTCATTTCAAAAGGCTTGTGCACAAATGTGGGGTACATAGAACGGCCGACTGCGTAGTAGGTGAACGCATCATCGAGCGCGAGGCGCGAGACAAATATGTTATCAAGCGCGCAGCGCGAGAACGAACAGCAGCGCGCTACTAGAAAGTCCCCGTGCAGCGGGCAGATTTTTTTTAATTCCCTTCTAAAAATCAGAATAAAAATTATTTTGCGAAATTCCTGTTCGATCATACAAATTTTATATTCCAGGTGAAATAGTAATTCTTTACGAAAATTCCCTGTCCTTAATTATAATTATAAATCTTTGCAGAAACTTCCTGATTCTAGTCAGAATTATATTTATTTACTAAATATCCTGTTATTAATCAGAAACATAGAACCCCCTTTTTATAAAAATTCCCTGTTCTTCAGTTTAAATTATAATTTATTTAGAAAAATCCCTTAAAAAATCACAATTAAATGAATTTCGAAAATTTTAACTACATCTCTCTACACGGAGACATTGCGGGAGATTAATTCACGGCACTAATCCTTGATTTTATCAAGCTTTGGTGCGAAAACTAAAATCACGGAACCCTTGCTTTTAAAGCATAGATCTCGAAGTTTTAGACATTAGGCCACGCTTCTTTGCTCTCAGGTCTCGAATGCTATGCTTATAGCTCATAGAGTCCTCATTGGGTACTAATTTGGGCCCGTAGTCCCAAATTTTGGGCTCTATTATTTTATGTAAAAAAATTGTGTTTGCAATAGCTTAACAATAAATTGGTTGAATATTTCTGTAAAATGTACTAAAAATGATTTTACAGAAAATTCTTATTAAAGAATAATTTAGGGCTCATTTAGGGCTCTGGGAATATAATAAAAAATTGAAAAAAAATTGTTAAAACAAATTTACCAAACGAAAATGTTTCATTTTCGTTTCTCTTGAATAATTTCAGGCTAATTTAAGGCTCCTGAAATATCATCGACCGATGGTCGACCCCGTCGAACCTCAGGAATATAATGGTTTTAAAAAATACCCTATATAAAGTAACAATTACATTTATGTCAAAAAAATGCCTTGTTCCAAATCAGAATTATATTTAGTTCCAACATTTTCCATTATAATTCAGAAATATAGTAATTCCCTTCTTCTAAAATTTAGAAGAGTAAAGTTTCAAGTTGTCGAAAATTTTTATTTGCAAAAAAAAAATTTTAACTAAAAAAATGTCTTACTTGAAACAAAGAATTTTCCAAATCTGACGAATTTTGACATGAAATAGGTCTTTTGCAAATTTTCTTTTTATAATTCAGAATTAAAGTTATTTTTATTAATTTCCCGATCCATATAAAAAATTACCAGTTTCAAGACAAAATTATAATTCTTTACGATATTCCCTGTTCCAAAGTCAAAATTATAATTCTTAATGACAATTTTTTTTACATTTAATTTATTTATGCCCCGCCCAACCTCAGAATTATAATTGTTATAGAAAATCCCCAATGCCAAGTCACAATTAAATTTATTTTCGAAAGTCTGTGTTGAAAGTCAGAACAATTTTTAGTTCAAACATTTTCTATTATAATTCCGAAATATAGTTATTCTCTTCTTATAAAATCTGGATAAGGAAAGTTTCGAACTCTGACCAGTTTTTATTCGCAAACGAAATTTGCAATAAAAAAATTTTGATTTGGAAAACAGAATGTTCAAAATATGATAAAAAAAATCATGAAACAGGGTTTTTTTTTTGTAAATCAAATTGAAAGTCCTTTTACAAAATTTCTCGTTCCATGTCAAGACTTATGCGTTGACGAGAAAAAATTATAATTCTTTGCGAAATTCTCTGTTCTCAAATTAAAATTCTTTTCGGTAATTTTTTTATATTTAATTGACTAATTCCCGGTCCAAACTCAAAATTATAGTTCTTTTAGGTAATTCACTTTTCCAAACCAGAATTATAATTCTCTTAGAAAATTTCTTATCTCAAGTGAGAATTATTTTTTCACAAATTCCTTTTGTTCCAACTCAAATTCGAGAAACAAAATACACGAAATTACTTTCAATTTAAGAGAAAAATTCCGGTCACTGAATCACATTCCCGGTCATTTTACGTTGAAAAAAAAACAACTGAAAACGCTTATCTCTTTCTGAAAATATATTATACAGAAATATCAACAATTTTACAGGAAACCGGGTAAAATGAAAATAAATTTGTCCTTGAAATTCTTAAAATCTGAAATAACTTTCTTAAAACCTGAATGAATGAATTTTCGTAAAATTGTGCAAATTCAATTAAAAGAAAAACAAAGATTAAAAAAGTAATCCTAATTCACCTTTCCCTGAAGGAACTGTATGCTCCAGGTGATAACTGAGGACAATTCCTCTCCTGCTCTAAGAAATTTGTAACAGCAGCTTTTGCTGGTGTAATAGCCGCCGAATCAGACCCAAAACCCCGATCACCCTTCTGCGGCGATTCCGGTTTCGTTCCATCATCCTGGGAATCATTACAAATCTTCTCTGTGTCTCCGCTAGTCTCTTTTTTCTCCAAGAAGTCCGAATTTTGATTTTCCTGAAGACCCTGGAGTGCTCCTTGATAAATAACTCCGTTGCGGGGCAGCAGAGCTAACTTGGTGTCCCGGTGACTCCCATCCAAGGAAATGTTGGACAGGAATGTCAGGGCGGCTAATCTTCTTCGCGAGTGATTTTTTTTTAAGGCTGCTGCCATTCCACGTGTGACCGTTGAGTACTTTTGGCACTTTTGCGCTTTTGGGGGATCAAGGGGGACAACCAAAATAAGAAATGACACGATCACGAAGGACACTGACTTGATTATTTCGAAAGAATAAAAACACAACACAAATCATCACAAACCCTCTTCACTTTTCGAGTACTTAGTCCTAGTGCACGCCATCCTAGCACTCGGCAAGCTTAATCGAGAGCCTGCGGAGGATGTCATGTTCTAGGCTCTATGTATGCACTTTGTTATTTTCCCAAAACCTTCTGCTTTCTTTAATTTCGAGAAACGAGCAGTTTTCTTTATCAATCCGGTCACGCGAATGATGGACGTTTAGCTGTGGACTCATATGTGCAAGTGTGTGTATTTTAGGATATATATACCATACTACTGCATATGACACATTCAACATTTACAAAACAGTTTGGCACTTTTCGCCTTGTGTACGTATAGAAATTTGAGAACCAACACGAGTAGCAAGTGGTATTGCGCAGCATGCGCAGCGCTAGTCAGGGATGGGAAAGTAAAATGTATGACGAAATTGAGTATTTCATGTTGTGATGTCACCTAACAAGATGTCTGCATGCTGAGGGTCATGCAATAATACCAATTGCATGTGACCAAATTTATTATTTCTCCTAGAAGTGGAAAAAATTATTTTTCAGAAGTACATTTGGAAATTATTCTTTATTTTTCTGAAGCTATTCAATTAAATGATAAAATCGTTACAAAAAATAGCGACTTTATTATTTAATTAAACAGCTTTTGAAAAATAACACATTAATATCCGAATACATTTATGGCAAACAATTCTATTTTTCCGAGTTATTAAAAAGATAATGTTTCGTCTGATGTAATTGGTATTATTGTTTGGCCTCCGGAATGCAGACATTTTGGATTTCCGTCGATTGGGTGGTTGGAAATCCAAGATGTTTGCAAGCCAAAGGGAACACGATAAAACCAACTGCATAGCAGCATGGGACAAAACTTTTTTTTATTTACTTGCAAACAATTATTATTTACCATGTGCGTTTTTGAAAATTAGGCATTAAGTTATTTCACAATTACTATCTGTTCAGAAAATATTCACTTATCATCTGCGCTTCATTTGCATATTTAAAACAGGAATTTCTGTTTTTATAATAAAAATAATAATATCACAGCGTAGAAAATCTAATTTTTATCACATGCTAAAGATTCAACTTTGATTAAAAATTTTATTTTTTTGAGAAAATTATTTTTATTTTTTAAATAAATTAAATGAACATTTAAATATTCCATTCCTTGTTGAAAAAATATCTTTTTTATTAGAAAAATTAAGCATTTGGCTGAAAATTCATATATTTTATTGAAAATTAGTCTCTTTTCGTCGAAAATTAATCTTATTTTGTAAAACAGTTTTTTAAATATTGAAAATGCATCTGTTTTGATTAAAAATTTATTTCTATGGTT
Organism: Druon quercuslanigerum; assembly: GCA_010014905.2. NCBI lineage: Eukaryota > Metazoa > Arthropoda > Insecta > Hymenoptera > Cynipidae > Druon > Druon quercuslanigerum. The sequence goes on from JAAAKG020165222.1 coordinate 22,522, forward strand.
GAAAATTGATCTATTTTCTTGAAAACTTGTTTATTAAAAATAAAATTTCACTTTTAAACTGTAAACATAATTATAATAATTATTATTTTCGATAAAAAGAAAATTCTCAGAGTTATAGAATTTTCAAAAATTTTTTAATCAATTGAAAATCAAAATTTTAATCCAAACAATGCACGATATGAAAAAAAGTCAAGAGAAGAAAAGCATAACTGTTTGTAAGCCATTCAAGATTATTATGAATCAATGAGCAAAAACTGTAATATCAAAAAAGATCTACAAATTCGTTTATCACTTCTTGATAGGATGCGTACTTTTTGTTTTATTCGCGAAAAAAACATTGAACATAAAAAAATAAAAAATTGTGAAATAACGACACAAGTTACGAAAAAAATGATTTAACAGAAATTGTTTACCCGAAGAAGAGCTACAAACTTGTTATGGATCACTTTTCATAGGACACGTAGTTTTTGATTTTAATCACATAAATGGAAAATAAAAATGAAAAATTTGTGGAAAAATGACAAAAGGTAAGAAGACAAATTTATAGAAAAAAGTTATTCGCCCAAAGTTATTCTTTTTGATTGAAAATTTGCTTCATCAGTTGAAAATTTAACTATTTTGTCAGAAAATAATCTTTTTCACTGGAAATGTACATTGTTTTCCCCTCAGCATTCAACCAAATGAAGTTAGCTGATTGTTGAAGTGAAAATACCTAATCTCGAGTGACGCATCACTGTCCAACCCTGGATCTAATTTAGCGATAACCAAAACACGAAAAAATATGTGAAAAATTAACGAATTGGTTAAGCTTTGTGGTTTCCGCAGAACTTTTAAATATAAGTTAATTGAAAGAGAAAAGAGATCCTAACCAGTTATTTGTTTATCGTTTTTTAAATTTATAGGGAAAATAAATTCGAATTTTTTCAATACGTCTCGTGTTCAAAGTAAAAACTATTTAGTGTGTTTTTAATTTTTTACGTGTAGCTGGTGAAAATTGAAAAAAATATGCAGAGAAATTTGATAAAAAATAATTATTAATAGGCAGAAAGGTAGGTATTGAAAATATATAATTTTATTTGAAATTTAGCGCCTTAATGATCTGTATCGATCATTCAGATTTCTAACACAACGTTGGCTGAGAATGGTGGTGGTAATGCTTATGCCTCATCTCTGTTTATGCTGTTCGAATGTTTTGCTAATGTTTTTAGCAATTTTCATCTATATAGAAGGCACCTTTTTAATTTATTTTAATGTGCAGGATTAGAAACAAATAATAATTTAATCCAAGCTGTCATAAATTGAACAAAATGGTAAGTAAATCTATAAAAAATACAATTTATCACATCTAACCTCAAAATAGTATACCCGGTAGTATTACTTTTTTTTAATCAAGTAAATCTTATTTTGTTTTAAATTGGATTTAAATTAGAGAAATATTCTCATTTATTATAGATAATATTTGATTGAAGATTCCAATCCCTTTAATTAAATAAATAGAATTAATATCTCAAAATCTAACCTCACAATTTTCCATTACCTCGCTTTTACACTATTTTACCTGTTTGTTAAATTATTTAATTCATAATCAAAATAATAAGAATGTTACAAATATTCTCCTCATTTTCCGATAATTTTAGCATTAAAGTTCCAATTCTAACTGATTTTGGTAAAAGAAGAGAAGAGACAGTTTTCGAAAGTCCTAAACATTATTAACATTCTGCTAATTTATTTTTCTCTGAATGCATGAATTCTTATTACAATTAAAAATATTTTTATTTTATTATAGGAGGACGTGCAAAAGCATTCAGTACATACGTTAGTATTTAGGTCCTTGAAAAGAACTCACGATATGTTTGTGAGTAATCAAGGCATGTTGCCACCAATCGATTCCGAAATGTAAGTTTCGTCTCCACATTTTATATTTTTCTTTCCATCATCACAAATAGTTTTGATTAAGTTCAACCCAAAAGCGGTAAGAGTGAAACTCTACCTGGAATTGTCCGGGAATTTTTTGGAGAGTGTGTCTAAATTTTTTGTAATGCATTATAAAATTGAATAACAATCATTCTTTATTTGTAAAAACAGCTTTTTATTGCTATATTTAATTGTTCTTTTAAATTTGTTTGTTTTTAAATAATTTTTTAACTGAATTAAAATCTTTTTCAGTGGAAGTATCACCTACTACAATTTTCGTCTTTGGTTGAAAAATGAGCTGTTTTGTTACGAATTAGTTTCTTAATTGGAAATTAATATTCTTAGTTGAAAACTCATCTTCTATCATTTTTTTTTGAAAATTCGTCTCTAGCTGAGCATTAATTTTTTCACTGAAAATGTAACTATTCAATGTTTGGTTGGCAATTTAACTTTTTTCGTTCAGAATTAATGTATTTGTTAACAAATCGTCTTTTTGACAGAAAATTAATCATCTTGGTTAAAAATTTATCCATTTTGTTGAGAATTCAACTATTCCAGTCAAAGATTTATTATTTTAGTTGATAATAATTAAACATTTTGGTTGAAAATTTAACTGTTCCATTTGAGGATTCATAATTTTAGTTGAAAATCTTAATTTTTTACTTAAAAATTCCACTTGTCGGTTAAAATTTTGTCCTTTTTAGTTCAAAATTCAATTATTTTCTTGTCTATTTATGTCTTCTGTTGAAAAAATCGTGTCTTTTGTAGTAAATTAATTTATTATTGTTAAAAATTCATCTATTTGGTTTTGAAATCCATCTATTCTAGTCGAAAATTCACAATTTTAGTTGAAAATTCCTCAGTTTAGTGTATAATTTGTTGTTTTTTTTTGTGTGAAATTAATTTTCTAACTGAAAATTGAGGTATTCCATTTTCGGTTAAAAACTGGTATTTTTTAGTTAAAAAATCAACTATTTGGTTAAATATTTTTTTGTCTGGTTCAAAATGTAATATTTTGTACGTGAAAAGTTTTTGAATTTTAAGCTTTTCCATATTTATTTGACATAAATATGCACCTAATTTTAAATATTAGAAAATAAAGAAAAAGACTGTACAAATTATTATTCAAATTCATTGATTTCAGAGATAATTTCAAGAAACGATTAAATATGTTTTTAGTATTATTTAGTTATTTAATTAATCGACAGTGCTAATATATTTAAGGGTATTCTGTAATGTAATTTGCCTAAGCTTTCGAAATTGAACATATGAATTGAATCCTAGAAAACTGAAAAAAAACCATTAATAATAAACTTGCGAAACAGTATACATTCATCTTCCGAGTCGATTGTTTTAAGAAATGCGAATTTTTCCAAGATTTGAATAGGCACTCTGTTTTCGTTTTTATCGATTAAAAATCTAATTTTTATCGAAAACGACGCAAGGAATTTATATTATGTATGGTAACCATTTTTTCAGACATTAGAAACCAATTACTAAAATGTCACTTATTTAACTAAAATAATTTCAAATATAAAAAAAATTGTTTTCAGTTCAGTAATAATGTTAAGAACATGTCTTTTGATATTTTTAAGGTTCCTGAGCTTTAGTCCTGATATCAATCCAAAAAATGATGTTTTTTCAATTTTTTTTAACATTTTTTTGAAACATAAGGTAAAAATCTGGCGAGGGTATATTTCCATAGACATCAGGAAGGGGAACAATTTTAAAGCATAAACGGGATGTGGAAGCAATTTTGGGTTCAACTTAATGGTGGTTAGCTGTGCTAAATTTATATTTTTATTTGCTAATTAAAATGTATTTGCCTAAAATTTCAGAGACAGGATGATTAAAAATATAAAAGCTAGGGACACTTATGGCGCCATTGTCGATCGTGTAAAACGCATGAAAATGATGAAGGCGCAGATTGAAAGTGAAAATCCAGATCCTCCTCCTCCCGGTGGTAAGTTTATTTAATGAAATATTTTACGTTATTAATACAGAATGGCTTTCTCTAAAATGTTGAGGGTCAGGAAGTCAGATAATTTTTTCCAGTCATGGATTTTTGTCGAGCGTGCTTAAATTTGTTTAAAAAATTATGATTAATATTATTACTTTTAATAAAATTAGAAATTTTGTAGTGACTCAAAAATTTTTCACATATTTTACGTTATAAAAAAAATGTTCAATTAATTTGAGTAATCTAATGGAATTTTAAAAGATTAAAAATATTTTGAGAAAATATAAAAGATTTCAAATCATTTTTAATTGATTACAATAATTTAAAGGGATTTCAACGGATTTGAAATATTTTACGGTATTTTAAAAGATGCCAAAGAATTTTTAATTGATTTCAGTCAGTTAAAAGGCTTTCAAACAATTTTGGATATTTTTTTTAAATGTCAAAGAATTTGTAGAGTGATGCAAAAGTGTAAGAGATTTTAAAATATTGGAAAGTATTTGAAATATCTTACGGTATTTTTAATAGAATTCCAAATTTAGAAGTGATTCCAAAAAGTTTCAAATAGTTTAAGGTATTTTAAAATAATTCCAAGGAATTTTCCATAGCTTTACAAAATGTCAAAGGATTTCAAGAGATTTTAAAAGATTTTATATATATTTAGGTTCATAGGGTATTTTAAATAGATTTCAATAATTTGACGTGATTCCAAATGAATTTGAAAAAGTTCTAAGGGGTTTCAACAGATTTTTAACATTTTAGGGTATTTTTAAACATCTCAAGGAATTTTTTAGCGCTTTACAATAGCTTAAGAGATTTCTAAATATTATAAATCATTTGAGATATTGTATGGTTTTTCAAAAGAGTCCAAGGAATTTTTAATTTATTTATTTAATTTCATGAAATTTTAAAGGATTTGAAATATATTAGGTAATTTAAAAAGATTTTAAGGAATATTAAATTTTTCAGTTATTAAATGGCATTTTAGCAATTTAAAGAAGTGTGAAAAATCGTAGGGTATTTTTAATTTTCAATCATTTTAAGGCATATAAAATTATATGAAATATTTTAGGGGTTTTAAAAGATTCTAAGGAATATTATATTTCTTTAAGTCTTTTAGTGACACTTCAAACAATTCTAAAGGATTTGAAATGTCTTCGAGCATTTTAAATAGATTTCAATCTTTTGAAGTGATTCTAAAAGATTTTTCAAAAGATTTAAAAGGATTATACATGTTTATAGGTATTTTTCTGATTTGAAGAGCTTTAAAAACATCAAGTAATTGCACAGAATTTTTCAGGTTTTGAAATATTTTAGGGTATTTTAAAAGATTCCAATGAATTTTTTATTGATTTCAGTAATTCAATGAGATTTAAAAGGATATGAAATATTTCAGGGCCTTGCCAAGACAACTTTAAACACTTTAAAAACCAAAGCAATTATATTTTTACAGACGAATCATTCAATCCCAGCGTATCGCATCAAACGACACATAATTCTCTCGTGCCAGTTCCACAAAGCAGCACAGGCATGGCGTTAGTAATTCCACAGAAAAAGGCACCGACAATGGCGAGACCGAGATGGCACGCGCCATGGCAACTATATCGCGTAATTGCTGGACATCTCGGATGGGTGAGATGTTGTGCAGTGGAACCTGGTAATGAATGGTTTGCTACCGGATCAGCAGATCGAGTAATTAAGGTAAAAAAACTAGTCAAATTGGGCTCGCGCGCCTACAAGCGAGAGTTTCGTAGCCTATTAGGACGTTAATTAAGCCGTTTAAACCTCCCGCTTCCATACTTATCCTCCCCAACTTTTTCCTCATCTACTTCGCCTTCTCTTCGCTTTCCCAGATAACGCTTCCCTTCCCCTTCTTCTCTCCTCCAGCTCTTACTTCCCCTCACCCTCATTTCTAACCCTTTCCCTTACCCCACATCACGTCCCCTACCTGTCCCCTCATTTCCTCTGATTTCAAATACTTCCCCTTCCCTAATTTCTACTGACTTCCACTACTTCTCTCTTAATTTCAACTACGTCTCCTACGTTCCCACCTCTCATTTCCCTTACTTTCACTGCCCACAC
>JAAAKG020165233.1:0-28476 GCA_010014905.2 Druon quercuslanigerum
ATTTTAATAGGAATTTTAACGTAGAATCCGAATTTCAACTAATTAAAAATTGATTTTGCTGTTTTTTTGAGTTTTGATATGAAGGTTACGGAAGGGCTACTATGTGGCTACTATATGGCTACGCTGTAGAGTAGCCGTTCCGTTCATTCGGTTCGCCAGGGAAGGCTCAAATATGGCGCCTATAAAGCGCGAACTTTCAAAAATCTGGACAAAAAACATTCGTAAAAATATTTTGGAGCACAGAAATTTGTGTTTTATTGTTTAATTTTTTATTTTCCTGTACGCCAATGACAGATCATGCCATACGTTTCAAAAATTACAAAAGGCGGATCCAATATGGCGGACGAAAACTCCTAAAATGGGTATTTTGGTCCGAAAAAGGTTAAAACATTCATTACAACCGTCTTGTAGGTGCGGTTATAAGTGTTTATAATAGTGCTAAATAGAGATGTACCATTTAAATTTTCAAATCCAAAATGGATTTTATTTTTTTATTTTAATTCTGTTTTTATTTGATTTTTCAGTTTTTTTTTTAAATTTTTAGTACACTGTAAAAAATAAAAAAATTTTAGCACATAAATTGTTAAAATTACCAACAAAAAATTGGTGCAATTATACTGCTCTGATTATCGGGTAAATACCACTTGTATGCTAGAAGTTTCTACCAATATTTTAACTTTACCACTTTTAGACTGACAATATAGCAAGCTGTTGTAGAAGTACAGTTTCTACTTGTAAATTCAGAGTGTTAAATTTGTTGACGCTGGTAAAAGTACAGAAACTGTTAAAAAATACTTTTTCCAACCTAATCTTACGTCTTTAAATTTGATAATTGATGACGCGACGTACTTGCACAGCTCTGAGCAATTAAAAGTAATTGTAAAGTTTCCAAGTTGCGGAGAATAATGAAAAATGGCAAAATTAAAATTATATGTAAAACAGCGTGTTTCAGAACGGTATAAATTATGTAAAAATTCATTTTCAAAATTCATAAAAAATATTAAACTAGAATTTTTCTATTTCAAAAACTGCTTTCTGCTGTATTTCTTATTTGAACAGAAAATGTGCCATTTCTAGTCAAATTACCATTATTCACATTCCTCATGCAGATGCTAAATTCACAATGTTGAATAAAAACACGAATATTTTTGGTTAGAATACCATCTCCTGATATTCACAATGCATTTGTAATTTTACAGAATCTGTCTCGAGACTTACATAATCTAAAAGTTAAATTCCATACTGAAAGTGTATATTCGTTATTGTCAGTGAAAACGTTACTTTGATAGTAGGTAATAATCGAACCGACTCTGAAAGTGGTAAAATTACCAGAACTTTTTTTTTACGGAGTAGTGAAAAACATGAAAGTTTTGATATTTCTTTAACTGATTAAATTTTAAAATGATTTTTTAAATTGATTAATTTTTTGAGAACGTTTTATTTTATTGATTGTGGATATTTTTTTCTTTATAACTTTAAGTTCAATACCCTTTGCAGCGTTTGAGCACATTTTCACTACCCACGTCTGCGATTGATTGACAGTGAAAGAGTGACATTGTGAAATTTCATTTATACGTGAAGCTTCGTTAAATCTTTTATTTAATTGGCGCGTGAATTTAGCTTTGCTTAAATAGAATATATTAATATTTTTGAAAAGATTTCTTTCCCAATCAAACAGAGTTTGTGATGTCAATATAGCTTCTGTTGGTTTTAGTAGAAGACTTATTCGATAAGCTTCTCGTTTGAATAAAGTTCCTAAACCATCGTATCTGCTTTTGCCGTGTGCAGTAACGCAGTAATTCCATTCCGCTTTTAATGCAAAATCTTGTTTGTGGTTACGAATATTAGTGATTTCAAATCGAGTATCGATAAAGAATCTCCTTTATAATAATATATGACAGAAAAGACAGTACGCTGATCATTTTTTAAATGAAAAGCTTGAGAAGCATCTTGTACAACGTAGGAAAAGTTCTCGGAAAAGTCAAACATTACAAGTACTTCTCTATGTTTCAAATTTTCTTTTTTTGATGCAATAAATTAAGACTGTTGTTTTGCTACGTAAGAATGAGATTGTAGGATTTTTAATCTATTGCATAATTCATCGACAAAATCTGAAACATCTGATGTGATGCTATTCAATATCCAATAATTCACTGGAGAAGGTCGATATATCAAGACACTTACAACATGGATCGAAGTAACACTCTGGCGTAAGATTCTTGCAAATAAGTAACCTTAAACATTCATGATAATAATCCATCTGAATGTTCGTGCCTTTTGTCAAATTCTTAATATCAATAGCATCTATAGCATCAATTTGCAATGCTGATGAATTTTACCTACGCATACGGAGTGCATTCCAAACATGGACGGACAAACTTAAAAGAAAAAGAAAAACTTGAGAAGTTCAAAGAACAGAAAAAACTTCAAAAAACTTTAAACTTTAAAAGAAAAGGGAAAAGTGTTTATTCAAGCATGGATAATACAAGAATGAGTCCTTTCTTCCTATATCGAACGTAAGATTCGATCTACGATAATCAAACGCGATCTGTAGATGTCACTTGTATCGCGGCGTGAAAATTCAAAATTGTTCAATTTAAATATATCACCATTTGTTATCATAATACAATCACCAATTTTGTATTTAGTAGGACACTTGTGTTTTTCGCCAAATGCTTGTTTGTTTTTCAACCGCATGTCCTCGCACTTTACATCGTCTTATTCACGCAACTTGGCTCTAAGCTCGGATGATTCCTCTTCGTTTTCCAGTTCTAATAAGGCTATCTAAATTCTTCGTCAGGTAATCCTGTTTGGTCCGCTTGGAAAAGAACACAAGCTGGTGAACAACCTATCGCTCTATTTACAGTGTTGTTAATTAAAAATTGCGTATTTTCTAGTCCCTTTTTCTAATCCGGAGACTCAAATATTATAGGCAAAGTTTAGGTTAGGTATCAAAATACACGTTCAGCTTGGCCATTTGCGCGATGGGTGCCAGCTGATACTTTGATATGTTTGATACCTCTTACAGTCATACACTGATCAAATTCCTTAGAAGTAAATCAACTTTCTCTGTCTGTCTGGGAACCAATACACCCTCAAGAGCAATTCGACAGTTTTTCAACATCAGCGTGACCGATATCGTCATGACAAGATCTAATTACGCTGTCGATCATAGTCGCAGGTACATAGAAGTGAGTAGAATCTTTATACTTTCTGAAGAACAAACTGTTACAAATTTCGTACCTGTCACTGTCTCCTTTCTCTATCGATTCGCGGATTTCTTTCAGTTCTGGATCAGACAACTGTTTGTACGTAAGTTCTTGTTCGAAGGTCAAAGGCTTGATTACAAAGACTTCATGGCTCAGAGCATCGACATGCTTCATACATTCCGAAATTTTGTGTTCTATCGTATAAGAGAAAGTTTGAAGAAACAAGGTCCATCGGTTAATACGCGAGTTAATTTCTTTTTTATTTAGGGCTTGTTTTATCGCGTTAAAATTGGTGCATATAACGAACGGTATTCCCGTAAAGTAAACCGAAATCGTTCTCAAGCGTAAAATATGGCTAGCATCTCTAGCTCGTAGCTGTGGTATTTGCTTTCGAACTCGGTAGTTTTCCTGCTAAAATAAATAGAATAGCCCCGAATCATAATGCGCTCGCATCTGTGTGTAACTCCGTGTAAAGAGTAGAACTGTAAACAGCTAAGACAGAATCGGTGGTCAAATAATCTAATAAAGTCTCAAAAGCTCGCATTTCTTTTTCCCAAAAAACAAATTCGGATCCCTTTTTTTAGAGTTCAAACAGCGGTTCAGATATCAAGGCAAAGTTGGTTATAAAACGACGTAAAAAACAAACCAGCATGAAAATTAACGCATAACCTAAGTTCTCCATTTTTTTCTTTTAGTTAAAACTATTGGTCTGCTATAGTTTGATTGGCTCGATCTTATGTACCCTCGATCTAAAAGTCCCTTAATAATTTCTCGCAGTTTTAAAACTTCGACCCATGACAATCGACGCGGTTTAAAATAAAAAGGCTCCTTAGAGGTTAGGATGATTTCCATCTCGAATGGACTTGACTAGACATTTCCGGGTTTTCGCGATACCAGTCCAGTAAAATTTTCAAAATACTTTTATGGCCATATGTACCTTTAGATCCTATTTGACTTAATGAGAAATCACTTAATTTATCAGAACCTTGCTCTACAAGATGAACCAGGTTACCGCTTTACGTAATGTCAATGTGAAACCTGGGGTATTTAGAAAATCATTGTTGTGTCTGTTACAACAGCAAATTTAATCGAATATATTATACTATTTAAAGGTTACAACCTAACATCCAATTAGATATAGACAATTTTGGAAAAGTCGAAGACAAACTTTATTTTTAAACAAGGAAATCAGACTATCATTATTCAAATACATCATGGTCGCGGCGGCGTGACTCCTGTTGATATGAGATCTGCTGCTTTACTTACAAAAGATTTATTTGGTTTAAAATTAGAACCAGCTTCTCCATATAACTTTGCACCAGGTCCTTTCCGTAAATCTTCACGTATCTCGTCCTTGGTTATTCTCTGCATTCCATCTAACAGATCTATAAGTGTCATGTAATTTCCTGCTCGTGCTGGCGTTTTAATCAAAAAATCTTGTACCCCTTCTATCATGTACTCAATTGTCAATTTTTCTGCCAAGTCTAATTTGTTAATTAATTTTAACTTTTCTTAAAAATACGTGTTCTTCCAACACGACGGTTTTCTGTAACCGTATTCCTTTTAACACTTGACTTACAGGACTAAGCCTGTTCACGAACACGTTGGCTTTCCACGCCAATACACATCCGCTTTCCGCACCGATCGTCCCAGAATTTACTCGAACACGTCAGCATGTATTATCCCTTTTACCAAAACTCAGACAACTCGACGGCACCCAATAACCGTATTCAAAAAGACTTGTTGGAACCCCCAACCGGTTAACGCCCGAGGTGTAAACGTAACTGCGTCACGCTTCCATCCTTTTTTCAAATTCACAACCGAAGCGCTTTAGCCATGCATACCCGAGGCCTCTCGGATCCCACTTCTGATAACTGTAATCACCCAAGGAGATGGTTGAGCGATAGATTAAAAGGCCGTTTTACATAAGGAATTGGAAAAGAGTTTATTCAAACATAGCTAATACAAGACTGAGTCCTTTCTTCCTATATCGAACGGAAGACTCGATCTACGATAATCACACAATCCTTTTCTCTCGGCGTTTTTTTTTCGGTAAACCCTCCCGCCATAATTTTACGTTAACTGTCGGAAATGTTACCCTTTTGAAATATTAAACAGGGTTTTGGAAATAAACTAAAATAATATGTAAATTTTAAGTACAACATTTACCTGGTGACACTTCTATAATTTCGAAAACAGCACTTCTGGTCCGTATCAACATTTTTTTTCAATGGATTTTCTCCTGATAAAGCAGACATTTTTTTAGGGAAGTGTTTTAACATCTAATTGGTCGAAAAAATTTTTTTCTTTAATAATTACTATTCCCACATACATGTCATGAAAAAATTGTTTGAAACTCACGGAAGTGCTATATAGTTTTAGCGCTTGCGCAGTATCGTTTGCTCAAATGAAAATGTCTTATTCGGCGGTACATAACTAAATTCAAAAAACCAACCATGAGAGGGCCAGGATAAGCGCAATATTTGAAAATTAACAAATATAAAAAATTCTGTCTACATAATTAAATCATTAAGGTACTTACCAAATTCCAGCTTCAAAATAAGAAATCCCGTATATTTCTCGCACCAATGAAATTTCCGTACAATTCCCGCTTTTCAAGCTTTTTCCATACGACGGACACCCTGTAATTGGAGGCCACGAGCTTTAAACCTACCACCCTACTAGGATGTATAAACATTTACCATTTTGTGCATAAATGTAATCGGTCATACGAAACTTGAAAGCTTAAGTTGTATAAATATAGCTATAAAACAGAGTGCACTTCCGGATATATACGAGTTTGCGAATTCATACAGTCTGCGATATTTACCCATGTGATCCCGGGGACAGCGTTGATTAGGTGACCTTTTGATTATCGCAAATCTTAAGCTTCACTGTAAAAAAGCGATTGAAAATTGCAATTCGGTTTATAAAAGTTTTACTATGATTGATACGTTAATTCTACAAGTTTATTGTGGACCTGCGGCGATTAGCAGTGCAATTTCACAATATTTGTAGATATTTTGCCGTAAAAGTTTAAGATTACCACAAGTATTGCTTAACATAAAAATACCAGTCGTTCACGTGGTAAATTTTAACCATATTATAACCGATATTATCATCCACTTTTGCCAGGTTTCTTTAAAATCACAAAATGCACTGTAATCTTACTCACAATAAAAATGTAAAACTAGCAGAACGATGGAAATTTTACCAGAATTTTTTAATTTCTCTGCAGATAAAAATAAATTGACAGACAGGTGCCACTTGACAACATAATGCGTTAGTGTGTTAGCTTGTAATATATTTTATATACTTCATCCGTCCCGTCTATAGATGAAGTTGGGTTAATTCATATTGCCATAAGTGTGCATGTTTTGTTGTCCAGTTTTAAAAGCATCAACTTTCTAAACCTTATCTCCTATAACTAAGCACGTAGGCTAATGCTAATATTTAGTATATAAGGTGAGTGGAAAAAGTGCCTCTTTAAGTGTGGTATTTGTGTAGAAATAGAGACAAATGTCCTTTAAACTAGCTAAAAATATAATATTGTGTCATTTTTGAAGTTAGGCGTCTCTTTGTCTCGAGATGGCTTCTGCTATTTTACATTAGCAGTTGAAATTTGCAAGAGGAACTAAAATTAAACTGTCTGAAAGTGACGTTACTGGAATTTTCTCGCCTGCATGTGAATTTAAAGTAGTCACATCAATTTTCAACCATTGCAGTAAAATTACCATGTTAATCACTGGTATTTTTTTATCCACTGAATATTGCGGTACTGTTCAAACACTTTTTGTACAGTGTTCGATATGCTTCCGCTGTCATGAGGATACTTCGATCATCGAATTGTAAAGATTAGCTTCGGCTAAGGAGGATAATTTTTACTAATTTTTTATCTACAATTATCCTTTTTCTAAGTATGTCCGAGAAGGCAAAGGTTGGTAGTTTTACTTTTTGGCAAGCGGAGTAATCACACTGGCTTAGCTTATAATGATAAAAGTGGTATGACCCAGTCACGTGGTTTAAACATGAAATTTCGTCACACTAAGTGTTCTCTTGAGTATTCCCTTTCATAGAATTTTTGCGAAAATTGATTCACGATTCCATCGATATCTCTTTACTTTCATATTCCTCTAATTTTGTATTGTAAATTAGATTCATGGCTTTAAGAATCATTACCATAGCAAGATTATGGTTAGTAGTTAAAAATTAAAAGTAATAATATCGACATTCCGTGCCACCTGTTGAATAAATAATAAAATAATAATCTTAAAATTCTGAAGTAAGAAGTAAGGTATGGCAAAAGTATCAAAAGCGCATAATTCTTTAACATTCCTCATAAGAATTTCGCGTTCACTATTCAATCACTTATTTTAGAATTATTATGTGCTTATACAATCATATTTTAACATACATTTCTTAAAATAATACTTCAGACATTTTTTTATTTGAGAATTCGTAGATAAACACTGCTCAAGATTAACAGCGCTCTAAACGGCTGAAAACAACTTAACCTTCTGGTTGTACAATAAACAGCCCTGTTGCAGCTCTATTAGTAATTTCACAATGATACCAATTATCATTTTTTTTATTTTTTTTGACTATAAATCGTGCATAAATAAGTTTATGCTTCTTGTTTTTAACTTATAATCTTTGCATCCATTACAAACTTATAAATAATTTGTTTCCAAGAGAAAATAGGAAATATAAAAAAGTGTCGATTTTTAAACCTATATTTGTCGCTTATTTAGGATCAAAAATAGTTATTTAGTATTCATTTTGATGTTGAGCAAAACTTGTTACATTTAATAAATAAAAAAATTTGGCTATTAAATACTTAATGTAGTTATATCACGACAGCTCCGTTTAGAAAGAGACAAATCGATTGCACAAATGTACTTGTTCATTTTTCACGCATTTGTCCTAAAACTAATTGTATAGCTACAAAATTTTATAATTTTTACAAACCCGGCGTTTATAAAATATAAGTAGACAAGTAGTAGTTTAATTAACTTACTAGTACTTATTCTAATACAATGTTTTGTACACTGAACGTTTTAAAATAAAAGTTTTAAATATTAATTATTTAGATAAACAATATTGTACAAATAAAATTATTTGCTTCAATTAACTCAGTAAAACATTACCAAAAATTTTGTTTAAATACATATTAAAATATGATTTCGTGATATAACTTTCATAAGCGTGTAAATGCCAACATTTCTTCCAGTTTTATTTCCTTACAGTTCGGAGGTGAAGGGTGATGCAGCTTTTAAGATTAGCTACCATATTAGAACAAAAACTTACTTCGCTCAACTATCAGGTGATTTAGCGATACGCTACATGATTTTTTTATATACATATATGTGTATATGTACATATACGTTTATGTTTATAAGTGTACAAATAAAATTTAAGCATGTCATAGTATAAAGTATAAATACAATTAAGAACTATGAATTTGGAGGAGGCGTGGTTGGTGTTGACAGTGAACTGGATGATCCGCTTGATATCACTGTCGTACTGGCGGGCTGCTGTAGTGGCAGAAACGCTGATCCCAAACTTGGTTTTAACTGGAATGCTACACATGGCTTCGGATAATAATCCAATTTGCTAAAGTCCATCGGTCGCCTAAACATCAAAAAAAAGTATAATTACAATCGAAACAATGACTATTCATATATTTATATAGTTAACCAAGAACCGAACTTAAGAGATCGGCATCAAGGCCTATAGCCTAATGTCTCTGATTATTAAATTCAGAAAAGAATCTTTAAAACCATGAACTTAAAAAAAGTAAAATGGTGTAACAGACAGTGATTGGAACGTTACTGTCTGAATGTAACGCGTTAACGTTACCGTTACTGCCTAAGAATTTGTAACGCGTTACCTTGTCGTTACTTTTTTTATTAAATATTTAATACATTATTTGAATGCTTAAAAAGAATGTTAAGAATTTGGTACATCGCATTGAAAATTTTAATAAAACTGAATATTATATTTACATTTAGGTAAAGTAATTTTTAAAATACTGAATTTGTTTATAAGATGATTTTTATTTAAACTATTATTAAGTTTAGGAATTTATGCTACAGTCTACTTAAGGCTTTCCATAAAACTTCATATTTTTTAAATAGTACCAATTTTTCGAAAATTTCATCGCTCATGCGATTTATTTTTGTCTAAAAGTATTAATCCAAAAAAGCATTGGTATTTTTTTCTCTAATTTTTATGAATACCGTAGGAAAGATGTTTTTTTATATTTTATTCAGAATTCTCAATATTAGCTAACTCAAGTTGGAATTCACCATTTTTCTTCAAAATTAGCCAAAGAATGTAAATAAAATATCACTTTTAAAATATTAACCCCATAATTCTGTTTTAATGCATCCCAAAAAACCGCCATTAATGTAAAAATTGGTTTTGCAAGATTTCGACGCTAATTTTAATTTTTGGAGGTTGTTTGATTAAAAATTGTTTCTGGTACATAACAAACCATTTTACACTGTTTGTGTTTGTGTAAATTTTTTAAACAATTTATTATTGTCTATAACAATTTTACGATAGAATAGAGTTAGAAAGTCCAGATTTTTTCACAAATTTTTCATTTGTTGTTCAATTTTGAACTGGAGGGAGGTGATATTTCATCAGTGTCAACAATAGTGATTGTTAAAACAATTTCTTGTTATTATTAATAATATTCTCTTTGCTTAATGATAAAATGTTGCGGTTTTTCCTAAATTTTTTAATTATTTATCTATTTTTCATTATACGTAGCTTAATAATTAATAAAATTTAGCAAAAATAATTATTTAAACAAATTATTATTGTTCGTGACTATCTTCATCTATACTAATGCCTAATGGTTGCGTTTTTTCGATACATCACTTAGTGAGGTAATAATTAATGAAAGTTAACAAAAAAATGGTTTAAGCAGTTTATTTTTGTTTATAATAATCTATTCTTACATAAGTGATAGAAAGTTCTGGTTTTTTTCTCAAATCTTTAGCTTTGCTTCGCCGTCTTAGTTATTTAAAAAATTATAATATCATATTGAATACAGCTTTCTTTTAAATAAGTTACGGAGAGACTTCGGTGAGGTGTCAGAAAGGCAGCAATTGTCTAATTGCTAATTGTGAAGAGAAATGTTGAGTTTCGTCTCGATTCAGATAATATTGAGGATTCTCCATAGAAGTTACAAAAACGGTTTTTTTTATTATAGGAAATACGTTTTACGGTTTATATAGGGCTTGCGGCACCACTTAATATCATTTTTTATGGATTTATTTGTGTGTGGATTCAAAAAAATTTTCGGCCGGTATTTACAAAAAAAAATTTTAATTTATATATATTTTTTGGACCACACTACTGAACAGTCGCTAAACAGATGCACTGTTCGGTAATCCCGCATCGTAGCGGATAAATAATTTCTTTAGATAAGGAAATGTGTGAAGGGAAATAAGAATATACATCATCTGATAGGTTTTTTTGACATTGAAACATTTAATGTAATGTTAAACGTATTAAAACATTTTATGAAGTAATGACCGGTAACGTGCGTTACTTTGCATTACCGTTACCAGAAAACTGTAACGCGTTACCGTTACCGTGAATAAATAAGTAACTTTTCTAGTAACGCGTTACTGTCAAACACTGGTAACAGAATTGCAACCCTCAAGGAGAAGTATGTTTCCAAAAATCACTTTAAAAGAACCCAAAAAGTCTTTTTGTGCAGCCAAAGTATACAAAATGACTTAAAATGTAAAAATTATGTTTTCAAAAAAACAGTGTAATAGGTGCATTAAAGACAGTTATATGACAATAAAAAAAGTAGAAAAAAGGAAAGAGACAACCAAACCAATGGCACCCTCTTTTACTAACTTTGGTCCACCTTTTTTATACCACGGGGATTCAACATGTTTCGAGGCTAGTTTAGACCTCCTTGACAGCATAATTTTTAAAGAAACTAGGGAATAATTTTTATGAACATTAAAAACTTAAAATATCACTACAGTTTATATGAATATAGATATTACGATATTTAATATTTCGAAATTCGGTAGTTTTAAAATTATAAACATTTACGCATGCGATGTGATGAAGAATTTCGGGTTAAATTAGAAACATTTAATTATCTTTAATATTTTTGTGGAAAATGGATAGTTTATTATTTTACGTAAAGGGGATAATATAATAAGAATTGATCAGAAATAGCATGATTTATTTATATATATATATATATTTAGAGTGTATGTTTAGAGTGTATGTGTCATATATATATATATATATATATATATATATATATGACACATACCTATATGACATACCTATATGACATTACCTTTTATTATGGAACAATGAAAAATGTTCTCATAAAAGAGAAATATAATTTTAAGCGAATTAACAGGTTTCATGGAAATTCTAACAACATTTGCTTTTTATGATCCTAGTCCTGAGGTCTAGGATAAGAGAACATGCTCTTTGAGTTCTTGACGAGAGAGCTTTTACCACCTAAAATCGTGTGTTCAAGGGGTCGTTCTTTTCTCTGGTTTTAATAGGTGTCAGTGTATTACGTGACTTTAAACGAAGCATTTGTCGGTGATGAAGCACATTATCATATTTATAACAGAATATTGATTTCCCATTTTTTCATTTTAGTTTCGGTATTCTAAAACTTATAAATTAAACGAAGTTAAGTCTACGTGATATGATGATTTTGTATTGAATACTATTTTTCACAATCACACTGATTGACTTGCGTGTAGTGAGTTCAACTTTCAGTAAAGGTCAGGTAGGTCACCTAGAGTAAGCTCGAAAGAGTGTCCCCAAATCAGTGGTCAAAAGATACCTTTTTCTGCACTGCCGTTCCAACGTGAAAAGTATTAACTACAAAACAGCATATTCGGCGAAAAAAGGCCATTTTTTTTTCTCCTATAGCATACAAACTAACAAAAATTAATCAGTAATGTGGCATTTCTGTAAAGTGGTATAATTGAAACTATATTACAAAGACACCATATGCCATACGTAAAATGAATAAAGGCAGCGACGTAGCGATAGAAAGGACTTACATGATGATATCACGTGTAACATAACCCCTCTTTCTGGACATGGTGCTGCAGGTACTGCGGTCTAGTCCTGACGGCTGACCTCAGATTGTCGTATATAGCTCAGTCGCCTGCTATTCAGGATGTCGTAACTACACAGATACGCATGCGTATTCGCACTTAAGCAGTTACGAAATCCAGGTATGTGTGCTGTAGATAGGGCATATTACTTTTGCTCAATTATAAACAATACGGACAAAAATGTCTTTATTTATTTACAGAACAATAGTAAACAATACAAGAAACATGATGGACTTCGCAACTTATTTTTGATGGCTAAAGCTTGGCTGCAAAAGAAAGTGGAAGAGACAACGCTCGGGCGCACTCGAATTGAGCCAATGCAACCACCCTTACCTTCCTGCGCTCGAATTGAGCCAAGCGGTTAATTACGACCTTTTAGTCTGTTCGAATTGAGCCAAAACTGTGTCGCATAATAGAACGGGATATAAAATATTTTGCGTGGTGTGGGATAGCCTCTGGTAGCTTTCTGAAACATTATTCAATTTTATTTTTCTAAATAATTACTTATATTTGAAATTTGATTGCGTATATTTTTTTTATATGGCAAAAAGTGGTGATAACTCGATCTCAATCAGAAACCATTGGGACTTTTAACTTATAATTCAAACGAATTATGCATAAAACTATTCTCAAGATTGTGGAGCCATTAAAGTTTATCATTTTTGTTTTGAAAAAAAGTTTATAATTTTTTTTTTGAGTAAGAGCACGAAAAATGTTTAAATATTTTCAAACAAAAAGTCTATCGAGGTCAAGTTGAGGAATCGAAAACTTCCAGTGGACAAAATGTTCATTAGAATCTATGGAAGTTTTCTAAGAATTCTGCCGCAAGTCTGCTAAGAGTTCAATCTTACGTCACTGCGCGCACAACAATAAAATTCTCGTACTTCATAAACGGTTACTTCAATTAAAGTAAAACTTCACAGAAAACTTTTTTTTGAAAACAAAAAAGATGAACTTTAATTGCTCTACATTTTTCAGTATAGTTTTATACATAATTCGTCAAAATTATAAGTTAAAAGTCCCAATGATTTCTGATTTAGAGCGAGTTCAATTCAAAAACACGAAAATTGTATGCCATTCTTTGTATTCTTTCCAATTATTTCAGAAGCTCAGAAAGTTACAACTTTTTACCATGAGACAAAAAGATGCCCAATCGAATTCCCTATAAAGGTGAGTATTTAGAAAATTAAAATTCAATGATGTCTCAGAAAGCTACTTTTACTCCTCGCAAAATATTTTAGATCCTGTTCTAGGATGTGGCGGTTTCTATCTTACACAAGCGAAATTATTTTTTTGGATATAGTAAAATAGATTTTAAACTTAAGAAATTTAATTAGAAGTATTTATATTTTACTTGAGCAGAATGTTTCATAAATGAAATATAATCTATCATGAATACAAATTAACGAGTATGGATCGGAAATATATGAGGCGAATATATAATTGAAAAGTCTAATTTATTGCTTCATTTTCGTTAATTAATAAGAATTCAGGATTTCAAGAAATATTTTCAAATATCTTAAAATCTGTGAAACCCTTCTAAGTTCTAACCAAAAAATTAAATAATGGCTACAACACAATAAAAAAGAATTTAAATAAAATAAAATTTTTCTATATCGAAAAAATCCACGTATTTCAGTAAAATATAAGTGAATTAAAAGGAATTTAAGGGTTAACCTGTATTAAATTTTGACTCATTATTTGTTTATAATTAGAAAGCAAAGCAAAGTAAAAAATGGCAGAAAACCCAAAACTTTGAAGAAATTATTATTCATGTAAATATAGTAATAAACAATAATAACTCGTTTGAACAATCATGTTTCTTAAGTTCAAAACATTATTACCTTAATCTAAATGAAAAGTGGACAAAAAGTGAAAAATTTGAGAAAAACATGCAACATTCTAGCCTTCTTTTGAGAAAATATTATAAGTGATAATAAATTGTTTAAAAATCACGTCTGTTATAGTAAATTGTCCTAAATTAATTGCCTTGGCCTAAATAAAAAGTTAAGAAAATTCGGAAAACCCACAGTATATCTATATAGTTAAAGTGAAAGGAGCATCCAGTTATATGTAAACAGGAGACAGGTAAGTTTTGACTCAACTCGAGCGAATAATAAAAAGGGGCCTTTCAAGGATTAAGTCAAACACTGACCGTTGGCTCAATTTAAGCGCACCGCAACGCTCTTGGACAGTCCAGACCTCAGAGTGGGTGGAGTTGAAATGCTCGAAAGGATGGTGAAGGCTACGACTTGGATCCCAGAAAAGGGCACTTAAGGTCGCCTGTGGCTCAACTTGGCCCGAAAGGACAGCCGGGAGGCATATACCCGACCTTCTTACAGAAGGCTGGAGAGATCATAGGACCGCTCGTGACATTTGCTAGGACTTGTCTGACGCTCAGATGTGTCTCAACGGAATGGAGAAGTACTCTTCTGAGGTGATCAAGGCGTCCATGATTGCGCATGGTTTGCAACCTGCAGTCGTGGAATGGACCTACCACGTGTTATTATTTAATTATTTTTAATTAGTTATTACAGAAACGCGTAAACATTCGAATTGCGAAAGACATCCTCTCATACGAAGTCTATTTTGGATTATCAAAATCATTCATTGGTCTACTGGGTTATACTAATATTGCCAAAGAATTAAATATTCAATACTCGGTTACTTAGAAAGGTTAGGAATAGTTCGGTAATTTAATACATCATTGAAGCCCTTTTCCCATTGCAGTTCGAAGATACAAATGAATCAATCGCGTTTTATATTTGAAGTAATTGAAGACTTGGGTGGAAATCGCTTAAGCGGAAGGGTAGCTTTATTATTTACAGCGGAAGGTAAGGATGGCGAAATGATCATAAAAATGGTATTATTCTAGGACGGAGAAATTTGAATTATATTTTATTTGAAAACGAATGCAGAATTAAAAGATCTTTATTTAATATAGGTATTTGTATAAAAGGTAAAAATGCATTCGCTTTCGCGTTTGGGAAGACACTGCCAGACCCTGCTCTTCTCACGCATCATGTCTAGCTCAATAATGATCGACAACGTTCGGTCAATTGCTGATCTTGCTACGGCAGTAAATTCAAAAATATAATCTCAAATTATCTATTACTGATGCGACCGTCCTGACTTACGTCCGTCCTCGGACGCATGACAAAAAAGGTCGTTGTTTAAACATTGAATTTGAACCCAAGCCCACATGTTGGCCGGATAATTGGAAACCGTCTATATCAATGACGACTAACTACTCGCATCATTGTGCAATTTTGTTTCGTTCTTTGGGTAATAGATTGATAGAGTTGGAGATTTGATCAGTTTTTTCTTTAAATATTAAAGAGTTTCAATTTTTTCTCATCGGATTTAAACTCAAAATCCTTACACAACAAATTATACAAAGGCCTTGCTAACACTAAACAACCTTCAATAAATTTTCAAAAATGAGAAACTAAACATTTCTGGGAACTGGTAAGTTTAAGACTGCTTCAATTTCGCGATTTGAGGTGTGATACCTAGTTCAGAGATTCGATAACCCAAAAATTCAATCAAAGTGGACATAAAACTGCATTTGTCTAAACGAATCTCGAATTTGTTCTCAACCATGTACCTGAACATGTTCTTAAGTACAAATAAATTATGCTCAATTGTGGATGTTGCAATTAATATATCATCCATGTAAACTACTATGTCACCTGATTTAATTAAATCTCTGAAAACAGTATTGAAAAATCTTTGTAATCGAGTCGGAGCGGTTTTGAGGCTAAATAGCATGCGCAAAAATTCACATTGTTCTAAGGGAGTTGTAAGTGATGCATATTGTATCAATTCCAGTGACATTTCAATATGGAAAATCCATCTTTGAGATCTAAGGGAGAAAAGTACTTCTTTTTATTTAAAAAGTGTAATTGATCGCCAATTAAGGGAAGTGGGTACTTTTCCTTCACAATCATTTTATTTAATGTGCGAAAATTTACACCAAATTGCTTTTTGCCAGTTTTTTTGGTAATCAGAACTATTGGTGACGCATACTCGGATTTACTAGGACGAATAATCGATCTATTGGACAAATCTGACAATATTGGCTCCAAGCGACTTCCTTTTGTGTAAGCTACTCGACGAGGAGAAAAATCAAAAGATGTGTGCTCTTTTACCACGATTTTTATTTTGGTGTCAACTTTAACGTTTTTCGGTCTAACCTGTTTAATGTACTCATTATTAAACAAAGTTTTCAATTTTTCCAGTTCGGCTACAGGAATTTTCTCATTAATTGACAGAAACTCTACTTTATTGGTCAGCAATTCACTAACATCAATATTTAATATTTATCGCGTTATTTCTTCCATGCTAATATCTTCCTCGATAAGTTTAAAGTCTAAAATTTTAAGAGCATCCCTACTCAAAACTACAGGACACTTCATAGTTTCATTAACTACGAGAAGCAATTTTATTTCTCTCTTAGTCTTTCAAAAAAAAAAATTAACAATTACAATTCCACTGGGCTTACTGGGCTGCCGCTGTCCAACAGCGTTAGAAGAGTCATGTTGAAAAACTTGTTGTCAATAACCAGGTCTCAATTCCTGTAGAATTCGTCGTCATTCTTAAAATCGATGTTCACTACTTCCTTCACTCGTTTCTGCTCTCTTTGTGGGCAAGCTTTGACAACATGCTCCAAAGATCCACATTGGAAAAAAGATCCTTTTGCTCACGGCTTTCGTTCATACTCACTGAAATAATGTCTCCACTTGCCAAAATTAAAGCAACGAATCATACCCGACGTCGATACTTTTAAGTTCTTATATTAAGATTTGGTTGCTTTATCATCTTTGGTTACACTTTTCGCAAATTTATCACTTTTCTCATCACCAATGTCCCTTGCTTGCAAACCTAATTTTTCGAAGGCTGACAGCAATGTTTCTATCGAATCAAATCGTAGTATACGTGCCCTATCACGCAAAGATACATCTGGTATACCTTAAACAATATAATCTATCCGTCCACTGTCTTCAATTAGCATTCCATTTGTCAAAAACGTTTTGTCGTGCACATATTCACTAAACATCTAAACCATTTTCTAAACTCTTTCTTCGAATTCCTTGCGCAAACGTACTCTGTTCGTACGCTGATGAAACATCTTTTGAATTTCAAACAGGAGATTGTCTGCTGACATGCTGACATAATCAGGTTGGGAATAGAACCAGGTTAACTCCTTCCCTTTCAGCTTCAAACCAAATAATATTCTAACAATATCATCATCTAGTTTGTATATATTCTTCAAGAGTCTCCCTTGTCGTTTCTAGCTGTTAAACATTCCACTCGTACCATCAACTACGCCCAGAAGCTCACTGATGGAAGAAATTTTTATTTTGAACGCAACTACCTCTCTCTCTCTCTAGCCACTGCTTGCCCGTTTCGAAGCCCAGCCAACCTTATTCTTGTTTCTTGCAATTGCTTCGCCAACCGTTCGCACTTAAATCCAATATTTCCCACATTTCTTACATACTCTCTATGGCTGCAGCTTCTCTTAGAGTATTACTGTTCAATCTTTCAATTTCTATTCTAGCTGCTTCCAACTCTTGCGTTAAGGAACTGCACTCGGTCTTCAACGATTTAAAATCCTTTTCACCCAAGCTATATTCTGAATTCACGGACCTATCACCAGAGTCATCTGCCCAAGCTCTTCCGACACCTTTTTCATAAATTCGAACAATTAAATATGCTTTGTTTCCCACCGTACTCTCGTCCATACTGTTTAAGATAACCCTAAGTTCATTCTCGGTATAATCCTGCAAGCATTTTACGGGAGCCATTTTGAATGTACACTTTAAACACACACTAATTTTCACTTTGATGGCACTTTCACAAAGTTTGAAAAATTAATACTCTGCTCAATAGAGAGCCACACTCTAAACACTAGCCCTAACTGGCGAGCACAACGCCGGAACACACTTATATCGATAAAAATTTGAAAACGTCACTTGTCCTTTATTCCAGAATTTCCGTCAGCCATTTTCTATTTATACAAAGTCATGCTCAATCGCGTTGGATCTAATTTTTCAGTTAAATTCCACTTCTGATTTGTAAGGATGGCGAAATCATGATCAAAAATGTGTTATTCTAGGACCAAGAACTTTGAATGAGATTTAATTTGAAAACGAATTTAGAATAAAAAGAACTTTATTTAATGTATGTATTAGTATAAAAAGTAACAAAGCGTTCGCTTTTGCGGTCAGCAAGACTGCTCTTCTCCCGCATCATGTCTTGCTCGATAATGATCGACAACGTATGGTCCATTGCCGACCTTGCTACAGCGGTAAATTCAAAAATATATTCTTAAGTATATCTCTTACAGGTACCAAAGTTTTTTAATTTTCAATAAAAAGATAATAAGGCCAATTCATTTGTTCAAATTAAATGAATTAAATAATTGGTTCAACGACGTGCGAAACGGGATTGAGCTTTCGAGTTAAACGCTTTAGTGTGACAGAAACAGGGCCCCGAGGAATTGAGCGTAGAATTCCTCATGTGCATAATGGGCCTACATAACCTATACCCACGCTATATTCCACTGGAGGAACAGTTAGATGGGACTTACAATTATCTTAGATATCAGAATTCCAGGATTCGCGTACGAAACCTGATCTGATCTAAGAGGATTTAAAAAATAAAATAAAATCGATAGAATCAATGTTTGAATACGTCTAAAGAGATCCCCTAACCGATTTAGGGGCGAATTTTTTAATTGTCGGAGAATCAGGCCCACGTGTAGGAACATGCCAGTCAAAACGCAGCATTTTCAGCTTCGTCTACGAAGCGGACTGCCTTTTGATATCGGATTACCAGAGATGTAAGGATAAGAGAAACAATCAAGGGGGGGGGGGGGGGCTCAGGGTCCATAATTCCCCCTAAACGAGCACAGGGCCCAAAGAGCTGAATAAAACAGTAGCTATTAAGACAGAACAGTCAACACACACTAGTGTCCCTTCAGCCCTTAGATCGATGCAAGCATGTTACCTGTTAAATTAGGTAACATCAAGTTAGCCGATGTAGGGTGACAGAATGCCGGTAGGGAACTCGTAGAATCAAGTGCCTCGATAGTATCTTCTCCGAAGGAACCATTGTCTTTAGTAAATTCGAAAATACGAATTAGGATTGATAGCTTAGAACCAATCGAAGACCAATGGAACCATTCAATTAATTTTAGCTAGTGTATGTTTGCCGCTGCAGGACGGAGAACTGGAGACGGTGTGAGCAATGAATTGGAATTCCCCGAGTGAACTATTGCCAGCCTGTATTATGCAATGGAATTTTATGAGAAAACTTGGCATCACCAAAAATGGCTATCACAAGTCGTACTAATTGACAAAGGGCCCGAGGGAAGATCGCTTAGTCTACTACAGTTACGATCACCGCAGAAGAGAGGGAGTGGCTGAAGCAATTCTTGATAGACCCGATCCAACCTGGAGTCCAGACTGTAGGCAGAACTAATATCGTGGAGCAACAGATTGAGGTTCAAGGTCACCAACCTATTTAACAGCGATACTATCTAGTCTAGCGAAACTATCAGTATCTAGTCACTGCAGTCGATGTATGATGAGGTGGATCACCTATTCGCTAGTACCTAGAGTTTAGCGTTAATTAGAGAGGCCTTTAAGCTGACTCCGAGCTGGTAACCCCTGTTCTTGAGTATCCAGCGCCTAAAAAATTGCAACAAATTGAGACAATTTCTCGGCAAAACAAGTTCGTTCCGCCGATTTATTGAAGACTTTGCATCTATTACAGAACCCTTTACTGGCGTGCTCTGCAAAGACTATCGGGAGGCATGGGACGTTCAGCAAGAAACTGCTTTTAAAGCTTTTAAATACGCGTTGTCCACCATTTATAGCATATGCTAGTCGAACACTCCGACGCCACGCAAAAGTATTCGACCACTGAACGAGAATCTTTAGCGCTTATATGGTTGATCAACAAATTTAAACATTACTCAAAATGTTTACACTGTACGGTTATCAAGGGCCAGCAGAATTGTGGAGTATAGTTTTCAAGTAGTTCACCGTAAAGGGGCCCGAATAAAGTTCCCGACATCTTGTCCCGTTTGTTCGGAGACGAGCAATCGACCGAACTTTGCGCCGCAGAAGTAATAGACGACCCCTGGTATAATCAGCGAGTGAAAAACGTTATAACTCACTCTCATAAGTATCAAGAATTGAAGGTAGTAGAGGTGCTACTATCAGGCACACACAAAAATAAAAGTGGCATCATAACTATATGTTTTTGGGGGCGTTGAATTCTAGTGCATTCTGGTAAGGTTCAAATTCAATATTGAACCTTGTATTTTAAGGTGCTTGGATTGAAAAACTATTTTCGTCACCTATCATGATAGGTGTAAGGTACCTTAAAGATGAAAATATTGTAACTCAAAGGTTTATTCTGTGATACCTTGATTGGAATCTAGATTAGAAATTCAAAAAGGCATTACCATATTAAACGGCTACTAACCTGATTATAAATATATTACTTTGCAAATTATTATTCAATTTTATAAATAATAAGTTTGACAAATTAAAATGTTTAGAGATTTACTTGGATTTTCCATTAAAAAATAAGCACATGGAATTTTTTCTGCTTAAAAAAATACTATAATTTAAATAATTTCTAATACCAATGCGAGAGTAAGTCCATAATGTTTTAAAAAATGTTTATTTATTTGGATGCAGAATTTCTTGATAATAATTCAAACAGTGTAGCTTCTTAATAATAATATTATCATATAAAGAAAGAATATAAATAACAGTTAAATAGAAATAAGTGAAAGAATCATTATAATTATTAAGAAAACAGTTCTAATCTGTTAAAAGGTCATAAACAATTTTGAATGTTATTAGATGCACTTGTAAATCATAATTTTAAAAACTTATATTACTTCCTCGAATCTGGTCACACCGAAAACGGAAGTACCTCGTGACACTCTACAGTACGCAGACTTAACAGGAAAAAATCGATCTATACACCAGATGAGTGGTGTTCGCTAATTAGAAAATATAAACCCGGGTCGAAATCGTATGTAGTTCACGTAATGAGACAAGAGATCATTTTTAGTTTCAAAAAACTAGTTAAAATCTAAAATTGGAAGTGTGACAGGAAAATAATGACGTATTTTGGCAAAATATCTGAGCAGTGAGAATGACCAGACAAACGCCTAATGAAGTGAAGTTAAAATATATTTTAAATAAAATTTTCTAAAAAATAATCGTCATTCACTCGAACTAAACAAGCGTGAAATTTCACCGTTTAGAACAGGCTTATAAAAATTCATTAAGTATATCAGTTCAGAAGAAAAGTGACTTACAGGATTATTGTGAGATCCAATGTTTGTCAGGAAATAGATATAATTTTTATGCATCAGTTCCAACCATTGTTGAATAAAGTCTTTATTTGATCCAATCCTGCAATAAATTATGAGTAAACAAATAAATTCTAGAAATTGGAATGTGTGATCAGGATATCAAAAAATGACCATCTATTATTTTAATTATAATTACTTTCCTACTTATTTCCATTTAACTTAATAATTATATATGATTAATATTATCAATAGGCTACACAGTTTGACTTAAAATAACGAAAATTTTCATTCAAATAAAGATACATTTTGGACAATGTTGGCCATTTACTCTCTTTATGGTATTATAAAAGATTTAAACTATAATTCTTCCTAGATAAAATAATGGTTCAGCTCAAATAAAACAAAAATGTTCTTCGCCTCTTCTTACAGTGATTAAAAATTTAGTGAATTGAGAATATCTTTCACTTTTTAAGTTTCCATTTCTCAATTTTTAAATGCGAATTTCATTAACATTGGTCGCGCGTTGAATCATTTGTTTGAAATCTTTTTCGATTATGTTATAGGAACAAAACAAAGAGTATGGTGTAGTGTGGTGTTCGTCTTTTACCGCTGTCATACTTAAACAGCACTCGCGAGCGTTCGAGATGCCAACAGTCACCTCTGGATGCTTTCTTAGAGCTACCATCCTTTCTTAGAGCTTATATATTATATTATTATGATATCTTATTATCTTATCTTATTATATTTTTTTCTCTTTCCAACTTTTACTCGGGTGAACCCGGTTTTTCATCATAGCCACCTCTCAAGTAATAAAATCAAACTGAGACCGGTAAAATCATATTTTCAAACTATATAATTTTACAGTCGCGCATAATAATTTATGTGAAGTTACGAACGGATTGGAGTGAGCTAACTCTACCGATGTATAAGATGTAGGGGAGGTGAAGAAAAGTCTACTTCCAGCATTGATCCCAGGCACCCTACATATCTGAGGACGAGGAAGCTATCCACAAATTGTAGAAATCTAACAACCTAAAGGCCAAAAAAAAGTAAACCGGTAAAAAGATCAAATGAGTTAAAGCCATATTCAGACTGGTGTTGTCAAAGTTAAAGCAAGTCAAGTCAAGGCATTAGAAGGTACCAGCGCAAAGCTTGTCCATTGTAAAATCAAATCTTAAGACCATCTTGCTGGATGGGACACGCCTATACATCATGTGCTCCTGTAAGGCAGGGTGGGGGCTTTTACAAGAATATTCCAAACGATCTTTTCGGGTATTAGTTTTTGTAAAGTAGATCACGTGATATTTTGAAATTCAAGTATAATTACACCTTAAACTTGAAATTAGCCTGATACAGAATTCGTTTATTTAATATAAATAATACTCTTAAAAATTATTTTCAAGGTTACCCGTGATTTTTTAAAAGTATTCGTAATTTTATGAAACAGTCAAGTGAGAACCACGAGGGGGGGGGGGGGGTCGAGAATTTGCAGGAGCTGATAATTAAAGCATTGAACAAGAGGGAAACAACAGAATATCTTTTGAAAATGCTGGACAGCTATCTAAATGATAAGAGGCTGGTGTATGACCTGGACAAAGGCTGAAAGGAGTTTCATGTGACGGCAAAGGATCATTAGGGCTCGGTGCTTGGGACTTTTCTGACGAACGTTACATATAATGACTTCCTGAAGATGGAATTATTAGAGGAAACAACTCTAGTGCTTTTAATCGATTACGCACCAGCCGCGATAACAGGCGATACCGCAGGAGAGTTAGAAATAAAAACACAGGGGAGTTAAAGAGTCAACGCAAACTATATCCTAAACTAGGCCAAAATGGGAATGCAGAAAAATAGCCTGATAACGGAAAGAAGATCCTTTGTTCAAAAACAACTAGAGTTTAAGGATCAATAATAAAGTAGAGCAGGTTTTTCTCACACTTCAAAATGCAGCTAGACAACTGATCGTTATTAGAGTTGTTCCTGTATACAGTTCAGTGCCAGAGACTGCAGTTCTTTTGTTGACCGGCCCATCACCAATATATCTGCTGGCAGTAGATACTCAGGCGAGATACCTGGATTTGAAGTAGGAAGCATCAAGCCTTAATTAATGTAGGATTTACATACTGCGAATACGACTTCGAAGCTGCTCTATACACCCTGCTTACATAATGGGAATAGGTGGAAGAAAGACGACTTTTGAAGGATAGAATCAAAAACTTGACAAACAAAGCATATTCTGTAGAAACATTTGTAATGAAGGTGATAAAGAAGAAAGAGGAGGATGAAACGGGCCGAACCAGAACGTAAGCACGAGGCAATAAGAAAAGGAGACTCGCAGAATGTGAGCATATGCGGAAACTATTTTGAATTAATGAGGAAGCGATTCTAGAGTAGTGATCTAGGAGGTGCTTTTAGTGGGTAGAGGTCCCGCACTATTAACAGATGTAGATTTTCTAATAGATTCCAATGTGTATGTTCCTCAAAATTTATTCGATGTTCCTAAATCATTTTTAACTTTTTAGAGGGCTTACATCACATATGGCGGCCCTTCCTCTTAGTCTGTCCAGATAAAGTTTTAAAAAATACAGATAGGAATAAATATTTATTTAAATAAATAAAATTTAAAAATATTTTTTTAAATACATGATTCGTTTTAAATTGCAATACTACTATGCTAGAGATCATATATACTGACTGAAAGAACCATGTTTACATGTCTGTCTCTATAATTATAACGAATTTGATATGATAGATGTTATAATAATCGATTATAATAATAAAAATTAACCAGTTTCTGTCAAATTTTTAAAATAAATGACGTTTTCAGAATCTCAATATTCATTCAATCTTTTTAAGTCCTCTGGCAAAAGATAAAAAAAAACTATACTGGAAACCTGAAAAACAACTTGAAAGTGTTCCAAAAAGAGGACTAAAGGAAAAAGAATTTTTGTTTAAAAAAAAGATCATAGAATTTGTAGGGTTTATGGAACAAACTCCTCTCATAACGTTATAATTATTAAACAAATAATTAGCTTTTTTATGCCCTATTTAAAGGTTCAATTCTTGTTTCGTAATTTTTGCATTATGTACAAAGACAATTTTTATACATTTTTGAAACTTTTTCCAGCCCAATTTGACTCGTCAAACCTGTGTAAATCATTATTGTAACTGCATAATAATCCATTTTAGGCATAAGAATCATTTAGACACAAATGAGTGTGAAAAATCAATAGTATAGGTAGTACAGCAACTGATAGGAATTATTACATCATTGAGAGCTTCATATCACTTGCATTTCCGAAAGAAAATTGAAGTCTTTAAAAATCGTCATGTACCATGCGGTACTTAGTTAAAATAATCCAATAAAAATCCAAACACAATATTTATAATCTGAAATACCTGGAGTCTTCGGTAAATTTTAGATGAACTTTTTCACAGCCATCGGGTGGTTCTCTGGCCAAAAACCTGTTAATATGAGGTGATGTGCCTAGTCGACTTTCTTTCTCTTGTTCGGGCGTTGAACCACGACTACCACCTGGAAAATTATCAAAATTTTATTTTTTTATTCATATAATAACAGAGAATATTGATTTTCTATTTATTATTTTTTATTATTATTTATTATTATATATTGGCACACCTTCTACCTACAGGTACTCATGACCTGTTACTTCGCTAATAAACACGATCGACATATATTTAAAGATAATCAGATTTTTTTATTATTTCGCGTAATTCCAGTGTTTTTCAAAATGAATATCGACATGGAATGCATTTTCAATCAAGAGCTGCTAAAATGAAGACTTTCTGTTGTGTTTTTGGCTGTAATTGTATGGCCCAAAGAGATCCTACTGTACGATTTCACAACTTTCAGCAGAAGGAAACAATTTTTTGGATATTACATCAAAAATAGGAATTTTAGAAAAAGTGGAAAGAAAATATTGGAAAATATTTCTAAAAATGGGAAAGAAAGTCACTCTTCGATTGTAAATTTGTTCTTTGTATTTTCAAAAGGACGGCTATATACTACCAGGTAAGTGAATTCATATAATTTAATATAATTTTTTGAATTAATAATCATAATGATACGTTAAGTAAAGGCGTAAAACATAAATGTTTAAATTTGTTATAAAAAAACGTTTGTAACGAGACAAGTTTCGTTATAGACATTTAATTATAATCAAATTACAATCATATCCAGGATCAAGCAGTAAAAAGAGATAGATAAGAAAGACACCTTCAGGGAAGCAAGAAAATAGAAAAATAAAAGAAAAATTATCTGGTATGAATCTAGAAATAGAAGCAGTTAGGGCGGAAATGAGTAAACAGGAATTGATATGGTGGAAAATTCTGATATCTTAAATTTTAATGAATGAGATTTCGATAGTCATGAGGATGAGGATCTTTCACAAAAGCTCGTAGAAATAGGTGATCAAATCAAACCCGGGGACTTGATGACGTTCGATTTTTTGTAGTTTAATAAAACTGATAAAGATTTAAGTACTTTATCGTAAATTACAAGTTTAAAAGTACTGGATACTATTGAAAAAATAGTAAAATTAGTTGAACAGCGTTTAGACAGTTCATTCAGTGGACTCAGTCTGCGACATAAAATTGTACTAACATATGTTAAATTGAAACAGAATTTAAGTCACGCGCCAATGGTAGTTTCTTAAGGGTAACTTAGACCGACCCTGTCAAAAAGAATTTAATCACATGATAGACGTTTTGAGTTAATCTTTAAAATGTTTATTTACTTGCCCGAGTAAAGAAGAAACTTCGAAAAATATTCCTGTTCACTTTCGCGATTTTTCTGACGTACGAGTCATTTTAAACTGCACTGAAGTCTCGGTTCAAAAACCATCTAACCTGTACTGCCAGTTAGTCGTTTATTCCAATTAAAATTCAGATTATACTGCAATGTACATGGCCGGGTCAACTCCTGCTGGAACAATATTTTCTTCAAATAAAGCCTATGGTGTAGTACCGTATAGGGATTCTGCTTTCACCAAAACGACTTTAGAGTGATTTAATACTAATGTGCCATGAGCAAACATTATCCTTACTACATGTTTGTTAATGTTTTACACAAGTTGGATAAAAACACTGTTAAGCATATAAAAATCCTGTCAATCAAATTTGTATTTCAAAAAAAATTAACTGATATGTTGCAAAAATCGATTTTTTTTGACACCACACCCAGTCTCGCTAAAAAAGCTCCCGTTTTACAGGACAAGGTGACTCAAGGGGAAGAGAGAGAGGCGCTGCGAGGTCAGCAAAACAACTCCACAAGAACGCAGGAGTTTATGAAAAACCCAGGCAGTACCCTCGACGGTTAATCGTGCAGACTGCTTCCATCATTTTCAGTCAGTTGCAAAAATATCGCAGCACATTCGCTCCAGTTCGCTTTCAGTCACTTTCTGTGTTTAGATTATGCGTAACCAGGTGTGGCCAGGCGTTACAAAAATGTCGAGCGAAAAGAAGAGGAAGCGCTTGTATTTTGAAGAGAAATATGAGCTTTTAGACGAAGTGAAATCAGGTATATCAAAACAGTCTATTTTACAGATATGGTATCTCTGAGAGCTTATACAAGATTGTGAGAGCTTGCGAATCTGTATCCGGGACAATTTGATCCTGTATCCGGGACAATAGCTGAAGTACAAGCTCTCATTTTAAACGAGAAGCTCAATGGTCTCAAAACTTTTAAATTTACATTTTTAGTTTAAAGCATTTCAAAATTCAGACTTAAAGATTTGAATAATTAAAAATTAAAAGCGTTTCAAGTTAAAATTTTTTGATAAAAAGCATTTAACATTTATTAAAATGTTAAAATGTTAAAATATTTAGAAGTTCTTAAAAAATTTCAAAAATAATTTTAAATTTGAAAAAGTTTAAAAAGGCAACGTCTAGATTTCTCAATATTTGGAAATCAATTTCTCAAACTTTACAAGGATGTTTCAATATTTTCAAATGGAAATAATTTAACTTCTAATTTACCAGTGTTTTCAGCTTAAATATCCTTGAGATTTTGAAATTTTATAAAGTTTACTGATTGATTCTTTAAACTAGAGCATTAAAATGATAACGTGGATTTATATTTTTGGAATTAAATGTGAATTTTTGAACTCTATAATTTTGAATTTCAAATTTGTGAAATGAAAAACTTTCATACTTCCATTTAAAAAGTTTAAAATTCAGGAGTTCAAGCCTCAGTTCTTAAATTTGTAGGTTGTTTTTTATTACTTCAAATGAAAAAATGTTTAGCTTCAGAGTTTGAATTCTTTAATTTTATTGTCTGACAAAAATGTTTGCGAATCGAGGAAATCCGAGAATTGATCAAAAAATTTTTTTTTCAATTAAAATGTCTACCCCGATATATGTACGTACATACTTAAAAAACAGTACTTTGATCAAGTTTGATTTTCGAGCACGAACATTTTCACGTCCTTTATAATATTATAAAATGAAAATAGCAAAAAGAAAACAACAAAAATGTTTTTCAAAACGAAACTTCAACAGAAACGGTTCCTACATTCCTAAGTGTTTATGGTTTGGAGAGTCCCAAAATAGTACAAAGGCCATTGAGGGCACCGCCGAGACGAAAACTGTAACGGGACTATAGTTCAAATTGAAATTGTTTTCTTTAAAGCAGTATGTATTTCTGTAAATAAGTGGCTGAATAGTGAGTTTTTTAAGGGGTCCCGGTGGTCTAGAAATCGAAAATTCAAGGTCGAAAATTCAATTTTTTTTTCACAAAAAAAAAATAAAAAACGATACTTAAACTGTTCAGGGTTAT